>JAHLWY010000471.1:0-31664 GCA_020002185.1 Paraescarpia echinospica
CAAGAACTACAAAACATGCTGCAGGAGCTAGCTGATGAAAGTGAAAAACAAGGTCTCAAGATGAACATATCGAAGACAAAAGTGATGCTAGAAAATGATACACCAATATATATCAACATGACGCAGATAGAGAATGTTGAAAACTACGTCTATCTGGGACAGCGAAATATCAACATAAAACTACCCAAAACCATGCCCCCTCCCCACAAAGTTTTCAAATACCACAAGGCAGAGTGGGAACATATTGAACAAGAACTCCAGGACCTTGAAAACAAAATTCAAAACCAAGCCCCATTTACTGACTCTCCAGAACCACTTTGGGACCTCTTCAAACGGGGCCTCCAGGAAATTATGAACAAATTCACCCCCTTCAAATATTCTTTAAACAGATTCTCACTCCCCTGGATCACTAAAGAAGTAAAAAAATGATAAACAAAAAACAACGACTGTACAACAAAGCTAAGAAATTCAAAAGAGAAACTGACTGGACATTATTTAGGAAATTCCGCAAGGCTACCCTAAAGCAGATCCAGTCAGAATATTGGAAATACATTGCACATATAGTAGACCCGGAACAAGACAAACAAAAGAAATCTTTCTGGCACTACATTAAATCGCTTAACAAAGATACAAAAGGAATCTCCCCACTAAAATATAAAGGCATCCTGCACACAGGTAGCAAATCCAAAGCAGATATTCTTTCAAGACAATTCCAATCTGTGTTCACCAAGGAAAACCTGGATAACATCCCCCAACTCCCCAACAAAAATCGATCCCCACAGATGCAAATAACAGTGAAAGGTGTCAAGAAATTACTGAAAGATATAAAACCAAACAAAACCCAAGGCTCCGATAACATTCCTGCCAGAATACTGAAGGAAATGGCCTCCAAAATAGCACCCAACCTGACAACTATATTCCAATAGATCACAAGAAATGCTGGTAGAAGGGTGCAAGTCGGGTCAGGTACACGTGAGCTCTGGAGTCCCACAGGGAACTGTCCTTGTCCCCCTTCTTTTCTTTCTCTATATTAATGACATGCCCACCGATACGTCTCCTGGAACTTCCCTGAAACTTTTTGCTGACGATGCCATACTCTACCGGAAAATCAATAACGAGACTAACCAAGACAACTTACAGCATGACCTCGATTGAATCATCGAGTGGGAGCAAAACTGGCAAATGGCCTTCAACCCCTCCAAATGTGAAGTAATGCACGTCACCAAATCAAAATTACCCACAAATAGCTCATACACAATACATGGCACAACACTCAGAGCAATACATGGCACAACACTCAGAGCAATACATGGCACAACACTCAGAGCAATACATGGCACAACACTCAGAGGAATACATGGCACAACACTCAGAGGAATACATGGCACAACACTCAGAGGAATACATGGAACAACACTCAGAGCAATACATGGCACAACACTCAGAGCAATACATGGCACAACACTCAGAGGAATACATGGCACAACACTCAGAGGAATACATGGCACAACACTCAGAGGAATACATGGCACAACACTCAGAGCAATACATGGCACAACACTCAGAGGAATACATGGCACAACACTCAGAGGAATACATGGCACAACACTCAGAGGAATACATGGCACAACACTCAGAGCAATACATGGCACAACACTCAGAGCAATACATGGCACAACACTCAGAGGAATACCAGTTGCAACACACCTCGGGATAGACATATCAAACAACCTCTCCTGGAACCCACACATCAACACACCTCGGGATAGACATGTCAAACAACCTCTCCTGGAACCGACACATCAACACACCTCGGGATAGACATGTCAAACAACCTCTCCTGGAACCTACACATCAACACACCTCGGGATAGACATGTCAAACAACCTCTCCTGGAACCTACACATCAACACACCTCGGGATAGACATGTCAAACAACCTCTCCTGGAACCCACACATCAACACACCTCGGGATAGACTTGTCAAACAACCTCTCCTGGAACCCACACATCAACACACCTCGGGATAGACATGTCAAACTACCTCTCCTGGAACCTACACATCAACACATCTCGGGATAGACTTGTCAAACAACCTCTCCTGGAACCCACACATCAACACACCTCGGGATAGACATGTCAAACAACCTCTCCTGGAACCTACACATCAACACACCTCGGGATAGACATGTCAAACAACCTCTCCTGGAACCTACACATCAACACACCTCGGGATAGACATGTCAAACAACCTCTCCTGGAACCTACACATCAACACACCTCGGGATAGTCTTGTCAAACAACCTCTCCTGGAACCTACACATCAACACACCTCGGGATAGACTTGTCAAACAACCTCTCCTGGAACCCACACATCAACACACCTCGGGATAGACATGTCAAACAACCTCTCCTGGAACCCACACGTCAACACACCTCGTGATAGACATGTCAAACAACCTCTCCTGGAACCTACACATCAACACACCTCGGGATAGACATGTCAAACAACCTCTCCTGGAACCCACACATCAACACACCTCGGGATAGACTTGTCAAACAACCTCTCCTGGAACCTACACATCAACACACCTCGGGATAGACATGTCAAACAACCTCTCCTGGAACCTACACATCAACACACCTCGGGATAGACATGTCAAACAACCTCTCCTGGAACCCACACATCAACACACCTCGGGATAGACTTGTCAAACAACCTCTCCTGGAACCCACACATCAACACACCTCGGGATAGACATGTCAAACTACCTCTCCTGGAACCTACACATCAACACATCTCGGGATAGACTTGTCAAACAACCTCTCCTGGAACCCACACATCAACACACCTCGGGATAGACATGTCAAACAACCTCTCCTGGAACCTACACATCAACACACCTCGGGATAGACATGTCAAACAACCTCTCCTGGAACCCACACATCAACACACCTCGGGATAGACTTGTCAAACAACCTCTCCTGGAACCTACACATCAACACACCTCGGGATAGACATGTCAAACAACCTCTCCTGGAACCCACACATCAACACACCTCGGGATAGACATGTCAAACAACCTCTCCTGGAACCCACACATCAACACACCTCGGGATAGACATGTCAAACAACCTCTCCTGGAACCCACACATCAACACACCTCGGTATAGACATGTCAAACAACCTCTCCTAGAACCCACACATCAACACACCTCGGGATAGACATGTCAAACAACCTCTCCTGGAACCTACACATCAACAAACCTCGGGATAGACATGTCAAACAACCTCTCCTGGAACCCACACATCAACACACCTCGGGATAGACTTGTCAAACAACCTCTCCTGGAACCCACACATCAACAAGATAGTCAGTAAAGCAAACAGCAAGCTTGGATTCATCAAGAGAAACTTAGTCTGTTCCACATTCCATCAAGAGATATGCCTATCAGAGCCTGGTCCACCCACACCTCGAGTATTGCTGCTCGGTATGGGACCCACATACCATTCGGAACATCAACTGTCTGGAGGGGGTCCAGGGCCGGCCAGCAAGATTCATGGTTCATAACTACAGCTGGGAAGTATCTGGGGCTGCCTTGGCCTCTGCCCTCTCCTGGCCAACCCTAAAACAGAGGAGGACTGAGGCCAGGCTTTCCCTTATGTACAAAATCGCGAACAATCTCATAGACATCAGTACCTCGAGCCCGGACACCACCAAACAAGATCCAACCACCCATACAAATATAGACAAATATCCACCTCCCACAACTACTACACCTACAGCTTCTTTCCCAAAAAAACAGCACAGTGGAACATACTTCCCTGTAACTCATTCATTCCAAACAACCTGGACGCCTTCAAGGGTGCAATGCAGGGTATTGACCTGACAGCTGCACCCTTCAAGTACCTCTCATAGACAACACAGCCCCATCCCCCTCTCTGCCCCCAGCCCCTCCCCCTAACACCCACCTATACCCTTTCCCATCCCTTCCATCCCAAACCCAATCCAAGCACAAAACACCCTTTTCCCATTCCAAATAATATGAAGCCAGCCATCCTGAGACCAAACAAGCAGCACGTACCGACCAACCATACTAGTGCGCGATGCCCAACAGAAACTTCCAAATAAAATCCCGTTAACTTTCACTGCGCACTCAATTTTCTTCCGACGTATTCAAGCGCATTGCTGCTAGGGAACTGCGTGCTGTAAATAGCTTTCGAACAGTATGCCATATATGGGCATGGGAAACATCTGTCCTAGGTTGCAAGCGTTCGCAAAATAGTGCGCTTTTAATTCTAAAACGCTGCAACTTAGAACGAACTTCGCGGTTACAAAAACACAATCTGTTGACACATTGCCCAAGTGACTTCAGTCTGTCAGCACACTGCCTAAGTGACTCCAGTCCATCTACGTTCGAGTAAGCAGTTGTCGTATCTCATTATTGGTGACATCCTCACGCAATGACATGGCTCGGTCATCTTGTACTGGTGACACAGAGACACAGTCTCCACTGGCTTGTATCAACGTGTATACACTGGCTTGTATGGTGTTACTCTTGCCTGGTGTCGTTGTGTCATTGTTCACTTGTGAGGAGGTGACACTGTCACTTGTGGTGACACCTTTAGTAACCTACAGTCAACAACACATGATTAGTAATGAGAAGCAAAGGAAGACATAAAGCATGTGTGACAATTCATGAGCAATCAGCATTAGGTAGACCTGCAGGAGTCGAGATACAACTACATGTACTGGTACATCTCATATATCATGAACACAACAAACTTCAGAAACTTGTGACGATGATTAGACAATTTAAAAAAAAAAATTACGTAAGAACTGTATGCTGGAATGTTTGATCTAGCACATGTCATGCGACACTAATAATGTGATGCACATATAGTACCTATATCAACTTTGTTGGCGAGGCAAAGCTTGATGGAGGTCACATGCAGAACTTTGATTGTGACCTGGGCAAACTGTACTGTACTGGATCCACCAATTACCACTGATAACTTGGATTATGACCTAGGCAAACTGAACTGTACTGGATCCACCTATTACCACTGATAACTTTGATTGTGACCTAGGCAAACTGTACTGTACTGGATCCATCAATTACCACTGATAACTTTGATTGTGACCTAGGCAAACTGTACTGTACTGGATCCATCAATTACCACTGATAACTTTGATTGTGACCTGGGCAAACTGTACTGTACTGGATCCACCTATTACCACTGATAACTTTGATTGTGACCTAGGCAAACTGTACTGTACTGGATCCATCAATTACCACTGATAACTTTGATTGTGACCTAGGCAAACTGTACTGTACTGGATCCATCAATTACCACTGATAACTTTGATTGTGACCTAGGCAACCTGTCCAGTACTGGGTCCATCAATTACCACTGATAACTTTTATTGTGACCTAGGCAACCTGTCCAGTACTGGATCCATCAATTACCACTGATAACTTTGATTATGACCTAGGCAACCTGTCCAGTACTGGGTCCATCAATTACCACTGATAACTTTTATTGTGACCTAGGCAACCTGTCCAGTACTGGGTCCATCAACTACCACTGATAACTTTTATTGTGACCTAGGCAACCTGTCCAGTACTGGGTCCATCAACTACCACTGATAACTTTTATTGTGACCTAGGCAACCTGTCCAGTACTGGGTCCATCAATTACCACTGATAACTTTTATTGTGACCTAGGCAACCTGTCCAGTACTGGGTCCATCAATTACCACTGATAACTTTTATTGTGACCTAGGCAACCTGTCCAGTACTGGGTCCATCAATTACCACTGATAACTTTTATTGTGATCTAGGCAACCTGTCCAGTACTGGATCCATCAATTACCACTGATAACTTTGATTATGACCTAGGCAACCTGTCCAGTACTGGGTCCATCAATTACCACTGATAACTTTTATTTTGACCTAGGCAACCTGTCCAGTACTGGGTCCATCAATTACCAATGTGTACTTTTATTGTGACCTAGGCAACCTGTCCAGTAGTGGGTCCATCAATTACCACTGATAACTTTTATTGTGACCTAGGCAACCTGTCCAGTACTGGGTCCATCAATTACCACTGATAACTTTTATTGTGACCTAGGCAACCTGTCCAGTACTGGATCCATCAATTACCACTGATAACTTTGATTGTGACCTAGGCAAACTGTACTGTCCAAAATAGACCTGTGTGACTCAATACCCGGCTCACAGAGGCGGGTGACATGTAGCCATGGTAACACAGATGTCATAACATACCTCGTCACCAGTCCAGAGGTGACGGAACTCTTTACGTCTCCAGCTAATCAGATAAGTTGGTAGAAGTATGCAAGGCACGATGTAGAGGAGGGCCGGTTGGGCGAGGGACGTAAAGATGAGGGCCAGGAAGGTGATCACGAGGCCAATGCCGTACGCTGTAACAGACGGGTAAATAGGTGGACACAGTCGGACAGCAACTAAACGTACATCTGTTGGATGTAAACACGTCTACCATGTTGTTAGTGACATTAGCTCTGATATTTCCGGGAAGGTCAGCACCAAAGAGACGATCAAGCTATACATGACCACAGCTAGAGCCAACAAGTTTCTTTAATTACCTCATAAAGACTTGTCAGAGGCAGAGCTTCTAAAGAGGCAGCTACTGATTACACCATGTTGAAAACTACACATCTACAGACACTGATGGACAGATGACAAGCAAATGCATATGTACGTACACTCGCACAAACATGCGCACACACATACACACGTCCACACACACATACACACATATGACAAGGCAGTAGATCTATGTGAAACATACCAAAGACTAAGCTGCCAAAGTAGAGACGACCACTGCCCACCTTCAGGTCAAAGCTGCGACAGTAACCTATGAGGATACCTACAATCAAGACAGGTCAAAGTTGTGACAGTAACCTATGAGGATACCTACAATCAAGACAGGTCAAAGCTGAGACAGTAAGCTATGAGCATATCTACAATCATGACAGGTCAAAGCTGTGACAGTAAGCTGTGAGCATACCTACAATCAAGACAGGTCAAAGCTGTGACAGCAAGCTATGAGCGTACCTATAATCAAGACAGGTCAAAGCTGTGATAGTAAGTTATGACCATACCTACAATCAAGACAGGTCAAAGCTGTGACAGTAAGATATGAGCATACCCACAATCAAGACATGTCAAAGCTGTGACAGTAAGCTATGAGCGTACCCACAAACAAGACAGGTCATAGCTGTGACAGTAAGCTATGAGCGTACCTATAATCAAGACAGGTTAAAGCTGTGACAGGAATCTATGAGCATACCTATAATCAAGACAGGTCAAAGCTGCGACAGTAAGCTATGAGCATACCTAAAATCAAGACAGGTCAAAGCTGTGACAGTAAGCTATGAGCGTACCCACAATCAAGACATGTCAAAGCTGTGACAGTAAGCTATGAGCGTACCCACAATCAAGACATGTCAAAGCTGTGACAGTAAGCTATGAGCGTACCCACAATCAAGACAAGTCAAAGCTGTGACAGTAAGCTATGAGCGTACCCACAATCAAGACAGGTCAAAGCTGTGACAGTAAGCTATGAGCGTATCTATAATCAAGACATGTCAAAGCTGTGACAGTAAGCTATGAGCGTACCCACAATCAAGACAGGTCAAAGCTGTGACAGTAAGCTATGAGCATATCTATAATCAAGACATGTCAAAGCTGTGACAGTAAGCTATGAGCGTACCCACAATCAAGACAGGTCAAAGCTGTGACAGTAAGCTATGAGCGTATCTATAATCAAAACAGGTCAAAGCTGTGACAGTAAGCTATGAGCGTACCCACAATCAAGACATGTCAAAGCTGTGACAGTACGCTATGAGCGTACCCACAATCAAGACATGTCAAAGCTGTGACACTAAGCTATGAGCATACCCACAATCAAGACATGTCAAAGCTGTGACAGTAAGCTATGAGCGTACCCACAATCAAGACATGTCAAAGCTGTGACAGTAAGCTATGAGCGTATCTATAATCAAGACAGGTCAAAGCTGTGACAGTAAGCTATGAGCGTACCCACAATCAAGACATGTCAAAGCTGTGACAGTAAGCTATGAGCGTACCCACAATCAAGACAAGTCAAATCTGTGACAGTAAGCTATGAGCGTATCTACAATCAAGACACAGGACTGCCAGACTAATGTCATCAAGACAGGTAATCTGACATCGCAGGTGATACATTAAATAATTCACTCAGTTTTCCCACTCCTGTGTTTGTGTGAGTGCATGCATGTGTGCATTGTGTGTAGACACAGCATTTCCATTCATGCAGGTGTCTACAGACATTGTAGCCACTCAGACTAGTGTAACTAGAGGGTTCCTGATCTCACATAATATATGACTAGTGTTCCCACTCACTTATGTGTTACCGTGTTCCCACTCACCCGTGTGTGACCATGTGTTCTCACTCACCCAGGTGTGATCGTGTGTTCCCATTCACCAAAGTGTGACCGTCTGTTCCCACTCACCCGGATGTGACCGTGTGTTCCCACTCACCCGGGTGTGACCGCGTGTTCCCTCTCACATCCAAATGTGACCGTGTGTTCCCACTCACCTAGGTGTAACCGCATGTTCCCACTCACCCGTGTGTGACCGTGTGTTCTCACTCACCCAGGTGTGATCGTGTGTTCCCATTCACCCAAGTGTGACCATCTGTTCACACTTACCTAGATGTGACCGTGTGTTCCCACTCACCCGGGTGTGACCGCGTGTTCCCACTCACATCCAAATGTGACCGTGTGTTCCCACTCACCCAGGTGTAACCGCATGTTCCCACTCACCCAGGTGTGACAGTGTTCCCACTCACCCAGATGTGACTGTGTTCCCACTCACCCAGATGTGACTGTGTTCCCGTGTGTTCCCACTCACCTGGTACGATGATGTCCCCGAAGCCGAGCATGGAGAAGGGCAGGAGACATTGGGTGATGGGGGACTGGGAGAGATGGGGCAGCCGCAGCACCATGGGCAGCTGGAACACATAACACAGGCCATGGGCACACGGGTCACATCTCTCCTAGCAGTGGCAATGGCTAAAACAAAACTGACAAATGTCTCAGAAGGGAGCGATACAAATAGATATAAAAAAGTTGGACTCGATAAGACAGAGACTTCCCTGTCCATTTGACATCTGGCATTTTGCTCTGAATGGCAAACTTGTTAAACTAGTAGGGAAACAAATCAAGCCGTCTACCATATGTACACAGAGTTCAACTGGGAGAGAGGGGAGAGAGGATGGGGGCGAGGGGGTGTGAGAGAGGGGAGGGTGACAGATAGATGGGGAGATATAAAGACAGGGGGAGAGACAGGGGGAAAGGGTGGTGAGGAGGAGGGCATGGAGAGAGAGGGAAGGGGAGAGAAGAGGATGAAGAGGGGAGAAAGGGAGGGAGAGAGAGAAAGAGTGGAGAAAGGGAGGGAGAGAGAGGGGAGAAAGGGAGGAAGAGAGAGGGGAGAAAGGGTGGGAGAGAGAGGGGAGAAAGGGAGAGAGAGAGGGGGAATAGGGAGAGAGAGGGGAGAAAGGGAGAGAGAGAGGGGAAAAAGGGAGAGAGAGGGGAGAAAGGGAGGAAGAGAGAGGAGAGAAAAGGAGGGAGAGAGAGGACAGAAAGGGAGGGAGAGAGAGGAGAGAAAAGGAGGGAGAGAGAGGCGAGAAAGGGAGGGAGATATAGGGGAGAAGGGGGGAAGAGAATAGAGTAAGGGAGAGAGAGAGAGAGTGGAGAAAGAGAGGGAGAGAGAGAGGGGAGAAATGGAGGAAGAGAGAGAGGGGAGAAAGGGTGGGAGAGAGAGGGAAGAAAGGGAGAGAGAGGAGAAAGGGAGAGTGTGGGGATAAAGGGAGGGAGAGAGACGGGAGAAAGGGAAAGAGAGAGGAGAACAGGGTCCGTACACAATGTCAGATACCAAATTTAAGGCTATTTCAAGGCTTATCAAGGTTAGTGTAAGGAATATTCAAGGCTATTTAACTGAGAACGAACTGGCACCAAACTAATGACTGCAACCTACAGCTGGTCAACAAAACATCAAAATGCTAACAAATAACAGATCTGGGTGGAATGCTTTGGCAGCCTCGTGTATCTATAGATGCATTTATAGAAGCATAAGCTGTTAAATCAAAGTATGTAACACCCATACCCATAAAAAGTGATTGGTCAAGGAAGATCAGTTTTGAATTAATAGGTAGACCTGCATCATAAAAGGGGTCCATGGGCAACTGTTGTACAATACAAGCAGATAAGCTGATGGGCAGCAGAAGTGCTCCCCAGCTTGAGGGAGGGGGTACTCATGAACAAAGGGCCAGGGTCAGTCGACAATTGTAGCCAACAGCAGTGCCAAGGATGATGCAAAATAAGCAGATAAGGCAACCTGGGTCTCTGACCGAGATCAGCAGGGAATGTACTTTTTATCAATGAACAAAGGTCAGTCCCAGAACATAATCAAGGCTTTTCAAGGCTACTGGCTAGAATCCAATGATATCAAGGCCTTGAAATGGGATTGGTGTAATTCAAGGTTTTCAAGGATTTTAAGGCCCCTTACGGACTGTGGGAGAAAGGGAGAGAGAGGGGAGAAAGGGAGAGAGAGAGGGGAGAAAGGGACAGAGAGGGGAGAAAGGGAGGGAGAGAGGAGAGAAAGGGAGGGAGAGAGAGGGGAGAGAAAGGGGGAGAGAGGGGAGAAAGGGAGGGAGGGAGAGAGAGAGAGGGGAGAAAGGGAAGATGAGTGAGAGAGAGATAGACTGACCGAATCAGTGGAGATGCTGGTTTCTCCAGGGGCTATGTCCACTATGATGCTATGGCCGTCCTACAAAGAAGACATTGCCTGTAGCAGAATGGGTGATTGCCAATGTCATCAACGAATATTATTTGATTAGCAACACAGTCAGTTAACAATGCAACTACCCGACTAACCAGACACCACACTCTCACAATAATCAACCTCATTATCACACTTAGGCCATTCAACTGCATAGAAAGTCAAGGTGTTGAAATGATCAAGGGAGCTTAAAAGGTTCACTATACCATCCACAGTGACTGTACCAGACACTAAGTAATGATGACTTTTTTTTAACAACTGGTAAATGTTGCTGAACCTTCCCAATTGAGCCAATTAAAGGTCTGTTGTCAGCTTTTGCTGATATGGTATTTGACTAGAACCCTGTTGAAGTTTTGAGAAAACCTGTGAACAAAGAGACACCATACTCACCGGCAGAAACAGTGGTGTGATAAAGACGAAGAAAACATTGTAGAAGGAGAGGAGTGTCAGGATGACTGTACACGTCTGTAACATACAAGAGAGTCAGGATGACTGAATATGTATGTAACATACAACAGAGTCAAGATGACTGTACACATCTGTAACATACAAGAGAGTCAGGATGATTGTATATGTCTGCAACATACAACAGAGTCAAGATGACTGTACACATCTGTAACATACAAGAGAGTCAGGATGACTGTACACGTCTATAACATACAACAGAGTCAGGATGACTGTACACGTCTGTAACATACAACAGAGTCAGGATGACTGTATAAGTCTGTAACATACAACAGAGTCAGGATGATTGTACACATCTGTAACATACAACAGAGTCAGGATGACTGTACCCGTCTGTAACATACAACAAAGTCAGGATGACTGGACACGTTTGTAACATACAAGAGAGTCAGAATGACTGTATATATATGTAACATACAACAGAGTCAGGTGACTGTACACGTATGTAATATACAACAGAGTCAGGAAGACTATACGTCTGTAAACTACAACAGAGTCAGGATGACTTTACACATTTGTAATATACAATAGAGTCAGGATGACTGTACACGTCTGTAACATACAACAGAGTCAGGATGACTGTACACGTATGTAATATACAACAGAGTCAGGATGACTGTACAAGTATGTAATATACAACAGAGTCAGGATGACTGTACACGTCTGTAACATACAACAAAGTCAGGATGACTGTACACGTCTGTAAACTACAACAGAGTCAGGATGACTGTACATGTCTGTAACATAAAATAGAGTCAGGATGACAGTACATGTCTGTAAACTACAACAGAGTCAGGATGACTGTACATGTCTGTAACATAAAACAGAGTCAGGATGACTGTACACGTATGTAATATACAACAGAGTCAGGATGACTGTACACTTATGTAATATACAAGAGTCAGGATGACTGTACACGCCTGTAACATACAACACCGTCAGGATGACTGCACATGTCTGTAACAGTCAGCAGAATCAGGATGACTGTACTTGTCTGTAACATTCAACAGAGTCAGGATGACTGTATATGTTTGTACCATTCGACAGAGTCAGGGTGACTGTACACGTCTGTAACTTTCAACAGAGTCAGGATGACTGTACACATCTGTAAACTACAACATAGTCAGGATGACTCTACACGTCTGTAAACTACAACAGAGTCAGGATGATCGTACACGTGTGTAACATACAACAGAGTCAGGATGACTGTACAAGTCTGTAACATACAATACAGTGAGGATGCCTATACGTCTGTAAACTACAACAGAGTCAGGATGACTTTACACATCTGTAATATACAATAGAGTCAGGATGAGTGTACACGTCTGTAACATACAATAGAGTCAGGATGAATGTACACGCCTGTAACATACAACACAGTCAGGATGACTGTACACGTCTGTAACATACAACACAGTCAGGATGACTGTACATGTCTGTAACATTCAACAGAGTCAGGTTGAATGTACACGTCTGTAACATACAACACAGTCAGGATGACTGTACATGTCTGTAACATTCAACAGAGTCAGGATGACTGCACATGTCTGTAACAGTCAACAGAGTCAGGATGACTGTACTTGTCTGTAACATTCAACAGAGTCAGGATGACTGTATATGTTTGTACCATTCGACAGAGTCAGGGTGACTGTACACGTCTGTAAACTACAACAGAGTCAGGATGACTGTACACGTCTGTAAACTACAACAGAGTCAGGATGAATGTACACATCTGTAACATACAATAGTCAGGATGAATGTACACGTCTGTAAACTACAACAGAATCAGAATGACAGTACACGTCTGTAAACTACAAAAGAGTCAGGATGACTGTACACGTATGTAATATACAACAGAGTCAGGATGACTGTACACGTATGTAATATACAACAGAGTCAGGATGACTGTACACTTATGTAATATACAAGAGTCAGGATGACTGTACACGCCTGTAACATACAACACCGTCAGTATGACTGTACACGCCTGTAACATACAACACAGTCAGGATGACTGTACATGTCTGTAACATTCAACAGAGTCAGGATGACTGCACATGTCTGTAACAGTCAGCAGAATCAGGATGACTGTACTTGTCTGTAACATTCAAAAGAGTCAGGATGACTGTATATGTTTGTACCATTCGACAGAGTCAGGATGACTGTACACATCTGTAAACTACAACAGAGTCAGGATGACTCTACACGTCTGTAAACTACAACAGAGTCAGGATGATCGTACACGTGTGTAACATACAACAGAGTCAGGATGACTGTACAAGTCTGTAACATACAACAAAGTCAGGATGCCTATACGTCTGTAAACTACAACAGAGTCAGGATGACTTTACACATCTGTAATATACAATAGAGTCAGGATGAGTGTACACGTCTGTAACATACAATAGAGTCAGGATGACTGTACACGCCTGTAACATACAACACAGTCAGGATGACTGTACACGTCTGTAACATACAACACAGTCAGGATGACTGTACACGTCTGTAAACTACAACAGAGTCAGGATGACTTTACACATCTGTAATATACAATAGAGTCAGGATGAGTGTACACGCCTGTAACATACAACACAGTCAGGATGACTGTACACGTCTGTAACATACAACAGAGTCAGGATGACTGTACATGTCTGTAACATTCAACAGAGTCAGGTTGAATGTACACGTCTGTAACATACAACACAGTCAGGATGACTGTACATGTCTGTAACATTCAACAGAGTCAGGATGACTGCACATGTCTGTAACAGTCAACAGAGTCAGGATGACTGTACTTGTCTGTAACATTCAACAGAGTCAGGATGACTGTATATGTTTGTACCATTCGACAGAGTCAGGGTGACTGTACACGTCTGTAAACTACAACAGAGTCAGGATGACTGTACACGTCTGTAAACTACAACAGAGTCAGGATGAATGTACACATCTGTAACATACAATAGTCAGGATGAATGTACACGTCTGTAAACTACAACAGAATCAGAATGACAGTACACGTCTGTAAACTACAAAAGAGTCAGGATGACTGTACACGTATGTAATATACAACAGAGTCAGGATGACTGTACACGTATGTAATATACAACAGAGTCAGGATGACTGTACAATTATGTAATATACAAGAGTCAGGATGACTGTACACGCCTGTAACATACAACACCGTCAGTATGACTGTACACGCCTGTAACATACAACACAGTCAGGATGACTGTACATGTCTGTAACATTCAACAGAGTCAGGATGACTGCACATGTCTGTAACAGTCAGCAGAATCAGGATGACTGTACTTGTCTGTAACATTCAAAAGAGTCAGGATGACTGTATATGTTTGTACCATTCGACAGAGTCAGGATGACTGTACACATCTGTAAACTACAACAGAGTCAGGATGACTCTACACGTCTGTAAACTACAACAGAGTCAGGATGATCGAACACGTGTGTAACATACAACAGAGTCAGGATGACTGTACAAGTCTGTAACATACAACACAGTCAGGATGCCTATACGTCTGTAAACTACAACAGAGTCAGGATGACTTTACACATCTGTAATATACAATAGAGTCAGGATGAGTGTACACGTCTGTAACATACAATAGAGTCAGGATGACTGTACACGCCTGTAACATACAACACAGTCAGGATGACTGTACACGTCTGTAACATACAACACAGTCAGGATGACTGTACACGTCTGTAAACTACAACAGAGTCAGGATGACTTTACACATCTGTAATATACAATAGAGTCAGGATGAGTGTACACGCCTGTAACATACAACACAGTCAGGATGACTGTACACGTCTGTAACATACAACAGAGTCAGGATGACTGTACATGTCTGTAACATTCAACAGAGTCAGGTTGAATGTACACGTCTGTAACATACAACACAGTCAGGATGACTGTACATGTCTGTAACATTCAACAGAGTCAGGATGACTGCACATGTCTGTAACAGTCAACAGAGTCAGGATGACTGTACTTGTCTGTAACATTCAACAGAGTCAGGATGACTGTATATGTTTGTACCATTCGACAGAGTCAGGGTGACTGTACACGTCTGTAAACTACAACAGAGTCAGGATGACTGTACACGTCTGTAAACTACAACAGAGTCAGGATGAATGTACACATCTGTAACATACAATAGTCAGGATGAATGTACACGTCTGTAAACTACAACAGAATCAGAATGACAGTACACGTCTGTAAACTACAAAAGAGTCAGGATGACTGTACACGTATGTAATATACAACAGAGTCAGGATGACTGTACACGTATGTAATATACAACAGAGTCAGGATGACTGTACACTTATGTAATATACAAGAGTCAGGATGACTGTACACGCCTGTAACATACAACACCGTCAGTATGACTGTACACGCCTGTAACATACAACACAGTCAGGATGACTGTACATGTCTGTAACATTCAACAGAGTCAGGATGACTGCACATGTCTGTAACAGTCAGCAGAATCAGGATGACTGTACTTGTCTGTAACATTCAAAAGAGTCAGGATGACTGTATATGTTTGTACCATTCGACAGAGTCAGGATGACTGTACACATCTGTAAACTACAACAGAGTCAGGATGACTCTACACGTCTGTAAACTACAACAGAGTCAGGATGATCGTACACGTGTGTAACATACAACAGAGTCAGGATGACTGTACAAGTCTGTAACATACAACACAGTCAGGATGACTGTACATGTCTGTAACATTCAACAGAGTCAGGATGACTGCACATGTCTGTAACAGTCAACAGAGTCAGGATGACTGTACTTGTCTGTAACATTCAACAGAGTCAGGATGACTGTATATGTTTGTACCATTCGACAGAGTCAGGGTGACTGTACACGTCTGTAAACTACAACAGAGTCAGGATGACTGTACACGTCTGTAAACTACAACAGAGTCAGGATGAATGTACACATCTGTAACATACAATAGTCAGGATGAATGTACACGTCTGTAAACTACAACAGAATCAGAATGACAGTACACGTCTGTAAACTACAAAAGAGTCAGGATGACTGTACACGTATGTAATATACAACAGAGTCAGGATGACTGTACACGTATGTAATATACAACAGAGTCAGGATGACTGTACACTTATGTAATATACAAGAGTCAGGATGACTGTACACGCCTGTAACATACAACACCGTCAGTATGACTGTACACGCCTGTAACATACAACACAGTCAGGATGACTGTACATGTCTGTAACATTCAACAGAGTCAGGATGACTGCACATGTCTGTAACAGTCAGCAGAATCAGGATGACTGTACTTGTCTGTAACATTCAAAAGAGTCAGGATGACTGTATATGTTTGTACCATTCGACAGAGTCAGGATGACTGTACACATCTGTAAACTACAACAGAGTCAGGATGACTCTACACGTCTGTAAACTACAACAGAGTCAGGATGATCGTACACGTGTGTAACATACAACAGAGTCAGGATGACTGTACAAGTCTGTAACATACAACACAGTCAGGATGCCTATACGTCTGTAAACTACAACAGAGTCAGGATGACTTTACACATCTGTAATATACAATAGAGTCAGGATGAGTGTACACGTCTGTAACATACAATAGAGTCAGGATGACGGTACACGCCTGTAACATACAACACAGTCAGGATGACTGTACACGTCTGTAACATACAACACAGTCAGGATGACTGTACACGTCTGTAAACTACAACAGAGTCAGGATGAATTTACACATCTGAAATATACAATAGAGTCAGGATGAGTGTACACGTCTGTAACATACAATAGAGTCAGGATGACTGTACACGCCTGTAACATACAACACAGTCAGGATGACTGTACATGTCTGTAACATTCAACAGAGTCAGGTTGACTGTACACGTCTGTAACATACAACACAATCAGGATGACTGTACATGTCTGTAACATTCAACAGAGTCAGGATGACTGCACATGTCTGTAACAGTCAACAGAGTCAGGATGACTCTATATGTTTGTACCATTCGACAGAGTCAGGGTGACTGTACACGTCTGTAAACTACAACAGAGTCAGGATGACTGTACACATCTGTAACATACAACAGTCAGGATGAATGTACACGTCTGTAACATACAACAGAGTCAGGATGACTGTACACGTCTGTAACATACAACAGAGTCAGGATGACTGTATACGTCTGTAACATACAATAGAGTCAGGATGACTGTACACGTCTGTAACATACAACAGAGACAGGATGATTGTACACGTCTGTAACATACAACAGAATCAGGATGACTGCACACGCCTGTAACATACAATACAGTCAGGATGACTGGACACGTTTGTAATATACAACAGAGTCAGGATGACTGTACATATCTGTAACATACAATAGAGTCAGGATGACTGTACATGTCGGTAAACTACAACAGAGTCAGGATGGCTGTAAAGGTCTGTAACATACAACAGAGTCAGGATGACTGTACACGTCTGTAATATACAACAGAGTCAGGATGAATGTACACGTATGTAATATACAACAGAGTCAGGATGACTGTACACGTCTGTAAACTACAACACAGACAGGATCACTGTACACGTCTGTAAAATACAACAGAGTCAGGATGACTGTACACGTCTGTAACATACAACAGAGTCAGGATGACTGTACACGTATGTAATATACAACAGAGTCAGGATGACTGTACAAGTATGTAATATACAACAGAGTCAGGATGACTGTACACGGCTGTAACATACAACAAAGTCAGGATGACTGTACACGTCTGTAAACTACAACAGAGTCAGGATGACTGTACATGTCTGCAAACATAAAATAGAGTCAGGATGACAGTACATGTCTGTAAACTACAACAGAGTCAGGATGAATGTACATGTCTGTAACATAAAACAGAGTCAGGATGACTGTACACGTATGTAATATACAACAGAGTCAGGATGACTGTACACTTATGTAATATACAAGAGTCAGGATGACTGTACACGCCTGTAACATACAACACCGTCAGTATGACTGCACATGTCTGTAACAGTCAGCAGAATCAGGATGACTGTACTTGTCTGTAACATTCAACAGAATCAGGATGAATGTACACGCCTGTAACATACAACACAGTCAGGATGACTGTACACGTCTGTAACATACAACACAGTCAGGATGACTGTACATGTCTGTAACATTCAACAGAGTCAGGTTGAATGTACACGTCTGTAACATACAACACAGTCAGGATGACTGTACATGTCTGTAACATTCAACAGAGTCAGGATGACTGCACATGTCTGTAACAGTCAACAGAGTCAGGATGACTGTACTTGTCTGTAACATTCAACAGAGTCAGGATGACTGTATATGTTTGTACCATTCGACAGAGTCAGGGTGACTGTACACGTCTGTAAACTACAACAGAGTCAGGATGACTGTACACGTCTGTAAACTACAACAGAGTTAGGATGAATGTACACATCTGTAACATACAATAGTCAGGATGAATGTACACGTCTGTAAACTACAACAGAATCAGAATGACAGTACACGTCTGTAAACTACAAAAGAGTCAGGATGACTGTACACGTATGTAATATACAACAGAGTCAGGATGACTGTACACGTATGTAATATACAACAGAGTCAGGATGACTGTACACTTATGTAATATACAAGAGTCAGGATGACTGTACTTGTCTGTAACATTCAACAGAGTCAGGATGACTCTATATGTTTGTACCATTCGACAGAGTCAGGGTGACTGTACACGTCTGTAAACTACAACAGAGTCAGGATGACTGTACACATCTGTAACATACAACAGTCAGGATGAATGTACACGTCTGTAACATACAACAGAGTCAGCATGACTGTACACGTCTGTAACATACAACAGAGTCAGGATGACTGTATACGTCTGTAACATACAATAGAGTCAGGATGACTGTACACGTCTGTAACATACAACAGAGACAGGATGATTGTACACGTCTGTAACATACAACAGAATCAGGATGACTGCACACGCCTGTAACATACAATACAGTCAGGATGACAGAACACGTTTGTAATATACAACAGAGTCAGGATGACTGTACACATCTGTAAACTACAACATAGTCAGGATGACTCTACACGTCTGTAAACTACAACAGAGTCAGGATGATCGTACACGTGTGTAACATACAACAGAGTCAGGATGACTGTACAAGTCTGTAACATACAATACAGTCAGGATGCCTATACGTCTGTAAACTACAACAGAGTCAGGATGACTTTACACATCTGTAATATACAATAGAGTCAGGATGAGTGTACACGTCTGTAACATACAATAGAGTCAGGATGAATGTACACGCCTGTAACATACAACACAGTCAGGATGACTGTACACGTCTGTAACATACAACACAGTCAGGATGACTGTACATGTCTGTAACATTCAACAGAGTCAGGTTGAATGTACACGTCTGTAACATACAACACAGTCAGGATGACTGTACATGTCTGTAACATTCAACAGAGTCAGGATGACTGTACTTGTCTGTAACATTCAACAGAGTCAGGATGACTGTATATGTTTGTACCATTCGACAGAGTCAGGGTGACAGTACACGTCTGTAAACTACAACAGAGTCAGGATGACTGTACACGTCTGTAAACTACAACAGAGTCAGGATGAATGTACACATCTGTAACATACAATAGTCAGGATGAATGTACACATCTGTAAACTACAACAGAATCAGAATGACAGTACACGTCTGTAAACTACAAAAGAGTCAGGATGACTGTACACGTATGTAATATACAACAGAGTCAGGATGACTGTACACGTATGTAATATACAACAGAGTCAGGATGACTGTACACTTATGTAATATACAAGAGTCAGGATGACTGTACTTGTCTGTAACATTCAACAGAGTCAGGATGACTCTATATGTTTGTACCATTCGACAGAGTCAGGGTGACTGTACACGTCTGTAAACTACAACAGAGTCAGGATGACTGTACACATCTGTAACATACAACAGTCAGGATGAATGTACACGTCTGTAACATACAACAGAGTCAGCATGAGTGTACACGTCTGTAACATACAACAGAGTCAGGATGACTGTATACGTCTGTAACATACAATAGAGTCAGGATGACTGTACACGTCTGTAACATACAACAGAGACAGGATGATTGTACACGTCTGTAACATACAACAGAATCAGGATGACTGCACACGCCTGTAACATACAATACAGTCAGGATGACTGGACACGTTTGTAATATACAACAGAGTCAGGATGACTGTACATATCTGTAACATACAATAGAGTCAGGATGACTGTACATGTCGGTAAACTACAACAGAGTCAGGATGGCTGTAAAGGTCTGTAACATACAACAGAGTCAGGATGACTGTACACGTCTGTAATATACAACAGAGTCAGGATGAATGTACACGTATGTAATATACAACAGAGTCAGGATGACTGTACACGTCTGTAAACTACAACACAGACAGGATGATTGTACACGTCTGTAACATACAACAGAGTCAGGATGACTGTACACGTCTGTAACATAAAACAGAGTCAGGATGACTGTACACATCTGTAGCATACCACAGAGTCAGGATGACTGTACACGTCTGTAACATACAATAGAGTCAGGATGACTGTACACGTCTGTAACATGCAACAGAGTCAGGATGATTGTTCACGTCTGTAAACTACAACAGAGTCAGGATGATCGTACACGTCTGTAACATACAACAGAGTCAGGATGACTGTACAAGTCTGTAATATACAACACAGTCAGGATGACCATACGTCTGTAAACTACAACAGAGTCAGGATGACTTTACACATCTGTAATATACAATAGAGTCAGGATGACTGTACATGTCTGTAACATACAACAGAGTCAAGATGACTGTACACGTCTGTAAATTACAACAGAATCAGAATGACAGTACACGTCTGTAAACTACAAAAGAGTCAGGATGAATGTACACGTCTGTAACATACAACACAGTCAGGATGACTGTACATGTCTGTAACATTCAACAGAGTCAGGTTGACTGTACACGTCTGTAACATACAACACAATCAGGATGACTGTACATGTCTGTAACATTCAACAGAGTCAGGATGACTGCACATGTCTGTAACAGTCAACAGAGTCAGGATGACTGTACTTGTCTGTAACATTCAACAGAGTCAGGATGACTCTATACGTTTGTACCATTCGACAGAGTCAGGGTGACTGTACACGTCTGTAAACTACAACAGAGTCAGGATGACTGTACACATCTGTAACATACAACAGTCAGGATGAATGTACACGTCTGTAACATACAACAGAGTCAGCATGAATGTACACGTCTGTAACATACAACAGAGTCAGGATGACTGTATACGTCTGTAACATACAATAGAGTCAGGATGACTGTACACGTCTGTAACATACAACAGAGACAGGATGATTGTACACGTCTGTAACATACAACAGAATGAGGATGACTGCACACGCCTGTAACATACACTACAGTCAGGATGACTGGACACGTTTGTAATATACAACAGAGTCAGGATGACTGTACATATCTGTAACATACAATAGAGTCAGGATGACTGTACATGTCGGTAAACTACAACAGAGTCAGGATGGCTGTAAAGGTCTGTAACATACAACAGAGTCAGGATGCCTGTACACGTCTGTAACATACAACAGAGTCAGGATGACTGTACACGTCTGTAATATACAACAGAGTCAGGATGAATGTACACGTCTGTAACATACAACAGAGTCAGGATGACTGTACACGTCTGTAATATACAACAGAGTCAGGATGAATGTACACGTATGTAATATACAACAGAGTCAGGATGACTGTACACGTCTGTAAACTACAACACAGACAGGATGACTGGACACGTCTGTAACATACAACAGAGTCAGGATGACTGTACACGTCTGTAACATACAACAGAGTCAGGATGACTGTACACATCTGTAGCATACAACAGAGTCAGGATGACTGTACACGTCTGTAACATACAATAGAGTCAGGATGACTGTACACGTCTGTAACATGCAACAGAGTCAGGATGATTGTTCACGTCTGTAAACTACAACAGAGTCAGGATGGCTGTAAACGTCTGTAACATACAACAGAGTCAGGATGACTGTACACGTATGTAATATACAACAGAGTCAGGATGAATGTACACGTATGTAATATACAACAGAGTCAGGATGAATGTACACGTATGTAATATACAACAGAGTCAGGATGACTGTACACGTCTGTAAACTACAACACAGACAGGATGACTGTACACGTCTGTAACATACAACAGAGTCAGGATGACTGTACACGTCTGTAACATACAACAGAGTCAGGATGACTGTACACATCTGTAGCATACAACAGAGTCAGGATGAATGTACACGTCTGTAACATACAATAGTGTCAGGATGACTGTATACGTCTGTAACCTGCAACAGAGTCAGGATGATTGTACACGTCTGTAAACTACAACAGAGTCAGGATGATCGTACACGTCTGTAACATACAACAGAGTCAGGATGACTGTACAAGTCTGTAATATACAACACAGTCAGGATGACTATACGTCTGTAAACTACAACAGAGTCAGGATGACTTTACACATCTGTAATATACAATAGAGTCAGGATGACTGTACACGTCTGTAACATACAACAGAGTCAAGATGACTGTACACGTCTGTAAATTACAACAGAATCAGAATGACAATACACGTCTGTAAACTACAAAAGAGTCAGGATGACTGTACACGTCTGTAACATACAACACAGTCAGGATGACTGTACATGTCTGTAACATTCAACAGAGTCAGGTTGACTGTACACGTCTGTAACATACAACACAGTCAGGATGACTGTACATGTCTGTAACATTCAACAGAGTCAGGATGACTGCACATGTCTGTAACAGTCAACAGAGTCAGGATGACTGTACTTGTCTGTAACATTCAACAGAGTCAGGATGACTCTATATGTTTGTACCATTCGACAGAGTCAGGGTGACTGTACACGTCTGTAAACTACAACAGAGTCAGGATGATCGTACACGTCTGTAACATACAACAGAGTCAGGATGACTGTACAAGTCTGTAATATACAACACAGTCAGGATGACTATACGTCTGTAAACTACAACAGAGTCAGGATGACTTTACACATCTGTAATATACAATAGAGTCAGGATGACTGTACACGTCTGTAACATACAACACAGTCAAGATGACTGTACACGTCTGTAAATTACAACAGAATCAGAATGACAATACACGTCTGTAAACTACAAAAGAGTCAGGATGACTGTACACGTGTGTAACATACAACACAGTCAGGATGACTGTACATGTCTGTAACATTCAACAGAGTCAGGTTGACTGTACACGTCTGTAACATACAACACAGTCAGGATGACTGTACATGTCTGTAACATTCAACAGAGTCAGGATGACTGCACATGTCTGTAACAGTCAACAGAGTCAGGATGACTGTACTTGTCTGTAACATTCAACAGAGTCAGGATGACTCTATATGTTTGTACCATTCGACAGAGTCAGGGTGACTGTACACGTCTGTAAACTACAACAGAGTCAGGATGACTGTACACATCTGTAACATACAACAGTCAGGATGAATGTACACGTCTGTAACATACAACAGAGTCAGCATGACTGTACACGTCTGTAACATACAACAGAGTCAGGATGACTGTATACGTCTGTAACATACAATAGAGTCAGGATGACTGTACACGTCTGTAACATACAACAGAGACAGGATGATTGTACACGTCTGTAACATACAACAGAATGAGGATGACTGCACACGCCTGTAACATACAATACAGTCAGGATGACTGGACACGTTTGTAATATACAACAGAGTCAGGATGACTGTACATATCTGTAACATACAATAGAGTCAGGATGACTGTACATGTCGGTAAACTACAACAGAGTCAGGATGGCTGTAAAGGTCTGTAACATACAACAGAGTCAGGATGCCTGTACACGTCTGTAACATACAACAGAGTCAGGATGACTGTACACGTCTGTAATATACAACAGAGTCAGGATGAATGTACACGTCTGTAACATACAACAGAGTCAGGATGACTGTACACGTCTGTAATATACAACAGAATCAGGATGAATGTACACGTATGTAATATACAACAGAGTCAGGATGACTGTACACGTCTGTAAACTACAACACAGACAGGATCACTGTACACGTCTGTAACATACAACAGAGTCAGGATGACTGTACACGTCTGTAACATACAACAGAGACAGGATGACTGTACACGTATGTAATATACAACAGAGTCAGGATGACTGTACAAGTATGTAATATACAACAGAGTCAGGATGACTGTACACGGCTGTAACATACAACAAAGTCAGGATGACTGTACACGTCTGTAAACTACAACAGAGTCAGGATGACTGTACATGTCTGTAACATAAAATAGAGTCAGGATGACAGTACATGTCTGTAAACTACAACAGAGTCAGGATGAATGTACATGTCTGTAACATAAAACAGAGTCAGGATGACTGTACACGTATGTAATATACAACAGAGTCAGGATGACTGTACACTTATGTAATATACAAGAGTCAGGATGACTGTACACGCCTGTAACATACAACACCGTCAGTATGACTGCACATGTCTGTAACAGTCAGCAGAATCAGGATGACTGTACTTGTCTGTAACATTCAACAGAGTCAGGATGAATGTACACGCCTGTAACATACAACACAGTCAGGATGACTGTACACGTCTGTAACATACAACACAGTCAGGATGACTGTACATGTCTGTAACATTCAACAGAGTCAGGTTGAATGTACACGTCTGTAACATACAACACAGTCAGGATGACTGTACATGTCTGTAACATTCAACAGAGTCAGGATGACTGCACATGTCTGTAACAGTCAACAGAGTCAGGATGACTGTACTTGTCTGTAACATTCAACAGAGTCAGGATGACTGTATATGTTTGTACCATTCGACAGAGTCAGGGTGACTGTACACGTCTGTAAACTACAACAGAGTCAGGATGACTGTACACGTCTGTAAACTACAACAGAGTCAGGATGAATGTACACATCTGTAACATACAATAGTCAGGATGAATGTACACGTCTGTAAACTACAACAGAATCAGAATGACAGTACACGTCTGTAAACTACAAAAGAGTCAGGATGACTGTACACGTATGTAATATACAACAGAGTCAGGATGACTGTACACGTATGTAATATACAACAGAGTCAGGATGACTGTACACTTATGTAATATACAAGAGTCAGGATGACTGTACTTGTCTGTAACATTCAACAGAGTCAGGATGACTCTATATGTTTGTACCATTCGACAGAGTCAGGGTGACTGTACACTTCTGTAAACTACAACAGAGTCAGGATGACTGTACACATCTGTAACATACAACAGTCAGGATGAATGTACACGTCTGTAACATACAACAGAGTCAGCATGACTGTACACGTCTGTAACATACAACAGAGTCAGGATGACTGTATACGTCTGTAACATACAATAGAGTCAGGATGATTGTACACGTCTGTAACATACAACAGAGACAGGATGATTGTACACGTCTGTAACATACAACAGAATCAGGATGACTGCACACGCCTGTAACATACAATACAGTCAGGATGACTGGACACGTTTGTAATATACAACAGAGTCAGGATGACTGTACATATCTGTAACATACAATAGAGTCAGCATGACTGTACATGTCGGTAAACTACAACAGAGTCAGGATGGCTGTAAAGGTCTGTAACATACAACAGAGTCAGGATGACTGTACACGTCTGTAATATACAACAGAGTCAGGATGAATGTACACGTATGTAATATACAACAGAGTCAGGATGACTGTACACGTCTGTAAACTACAACACAGACAGGATGACTGTACACGTCTGTAACATACAACAGAGTCAGGATGACTGTACACGTCTGTAACATAAAACAGAGTCAGGATGACTGTACACATCTGTAGCATACCACAGAGTCAGGATGACTGTACACGTCTGTAACATACAATAGAGTCAGGATGACTGTACACGTCTGTAACATGCAACAGAGTCAGGATGATTGTTCACGTCTGTAAACTACAACAGAGTCAGGATGATCGTACACGTCTGTAACATACAACAGAGTCAGGATGACTGTACAAGTCTGTAATATACAACACAGTCAGGATGACTATACGTCTGTAAACTACAACAGAGTCAGGATGACTTTACACATCTGTAATATACAATAGAGTCAGGATGACTGTACACGTCTGTAACATACAACAGAGTCAAGATGACTGTACACGTCTGTAAATTACAACAGAATCAGAATGACAGTACACGTCTGTAAACTACAAAAGAGTCAGGATGACTGTACACGTCTGTAACATACAACACAGTCAGGATGACTGTACATGTCTGTAACATTCAACAGAGTCAGGTTGACTGTACACGTCTGTAACATACAACACAGTCAGGATGACTGTACATGTCTGTAACATTCAACAGAGTCAGGATGACTGCACATGTCTGTAACAGTCAACAGAGTCAGGATGACTGTACTTGTCTGTAACATTCAACAGAGTCAGGATGACTCTATATGTTTGTACCATTCGACAGAGTCAGGGTGACTGTACACGTCTGTAAACTACAACAGAGTCAGGATGACTGTACACATCTGTAACATACAACAGTCAGGATGAATGTACACGTCTGTAACATACAACAGAGTCAGCATGACTGTACACGTCTGTAACATACAACAGAGTCAGGATGACTGTATACGTCTGTAACATACAATAGAGTCAGGATGACTGTACACGTCTGTAACATACAACAGAGACAGGATGATTGTACACGTCTGTAACATACAACAGAATGAGGATGACTGCACACGCCTGTAACATACAATACAGTCAGGATGACTGGACACGTTTGTAATATACAACAGAGTCAGGATGACTGTACATATCTGTAACATACAATAGAGTCAGGATGACTGTACATGTCTGTAACATACAACAGAGTCAGGATGACTGTACACGTCTGTAACATACAACAGAGTCAGGATGCCTGTACACGTCTGTAACATACAACAGAGTCAGGATGACTGTACACGTCTGTAATATACAACAGAGTCAGGATGAATGTACACGTCTGTAACATACAACAGAGTCAGGATGACTGTACACGTCTGTAATATACAACAGAGTCAGGATGAATGTACACGTATGTAATATACAACAGAGTCAGGATGACTGTACACGTCTGTAAACTACAACACAGACAGGATGACTGGACACGTCTGTAACATACAACAGAGTCAGGATGACTGTACACGTCTGTAACATACAACAGAGTCAGGATGACTGTACACGTATGTAATATACAACAGAGTCAGGATGACTGTACAAGTATGTAATATACAACAGAGTCAGGATGACTGTACACGTCTGTAAACTACAACAGAGTCAGGATGACTGTACACATCTGTAACATACAACAGTCAGGATGAATGTACACGTCTGTAACATACAACAGAGTCAGCATGAATGTACACGTCTGTAACATACAACAGAGTCAGGATGACTGTATACGTCTGTAACATACAATAGAGTCAGGCTGACTGTACACGTCTGTAACATACAACAGAGACAGGATGATTGTACACGTCTGTAACATACAACAGAATGAGGATGACTGCACACGCCTGTAACATACAATACAGTCAGGATGACTGGACACGTTTGTAATATACAACAGAGTCAGGATGACTGTACATATCTGTAACATACAATAGAGTCAGGATGACTGTACATGTCGGTAAACTACAACAGAGTCAGGATGGCTGTAAAGGTCTGTAACATACAACAGAGTCAGGATGCCTGTACACGTCTGTAACATACAACAGAGTCAGGATGACTGTACACGTCTGTAATATACAACAGAGTCAGGATGAATGTACACGTCTGTAACATACAACAGAGTCAGGATGACTGTACACGTCTGTAATATACAACAGAGTCAGGATGAATGTACACGTATGTAATATACAACAGAGTCAGGATGACTGTACACGTCTGTAAACTACAACACAGACAGGATGACTGTACACGTCTGTAACATACAACAGAGTCAGGATGACTGTACACGTCTGTAACATACAACAGAGTCAGGATGACTGTACACGTATGTAATATACAACAGAGTCAGGATGACTGTACAAGTATGTAATATACAACAGAGTCAGGATGACTGTACACGTCTGTAACATACAACAAAGTCAGGATGACTGTACACGTCTGTAAACTACAACAGAGTCAGGATGACTGTACATGTCTGTAACATAAAATAGAGTCAGGATGACAGTACATGTCTGTAAACTACAACAGAGTCAGGATGACTGTACATGTCTGTAACATAAAACAGAGTCAGGATGACTGTACACGTATGTAATATACAACAGAGTCAGGATGACTGTACACTTATGTAATATACAAGAGTCAGGATGACTGTACACGCCTGTAACATACAACACCGTCAGGATGACTGCACATGTCTGTAACAGTCAGCAGAATCAGGATGACTGTACTTGTCTGTAACATTCAACAGAGTCAGGATGACTGTATATGTTTGTACCATTCGACAGAGTCAGGGTGACTGTACACGTCTGTAACTTTCAACAGAGTCAGGATGACTGTACACATCTGTAAACTACAACATAGTCAGGATGACTCTACACGTCTGTAAACTACAACAGAGTCAGGATGATCGTACACGTGTGTAACATACAACAGAGTCAGGATGACTGTACAAGTCTGTAACATACAATACAGTGAGGATGCCTATACGTCTGTAAACTACAACAGAGTCAGGATGACTTTACACATCTGTAATATACAATAGAGTCAGGATGAGTGTACACGTCTGTAACATACAATAGAGTCAGGATGAATGTACACGCCTGTAACATACAACACAGTCAGGATGACTGTACACGTCTGTAACATACAACACAGTCAGGATGACTGTACATGTCTGTAACATTCAACAGAGTCAGGTTGAATGTACACGTCTGTAACATACAACACAGTCAGGATGACTGTACATGTCTGTAACATTCAACAGAGTCAGGATGACTGCACATGTCTGTAACAGTCAACAGAGTCAGGATGACTGTACTTGTCTGTAACATTCAACAGAGTCAGGATGACTGTATATGTTTGTACCATTCGACAGAGTCAGGGTGACTGTACACGTCTGTAAACTACAACAGAGTCAGGATGACTGTACACGTCTGTAAACTACAACAGAGTCAGGATGAATGTACACATCTGTAACATACAATAATCAGGATGAATGTACACGTCTGTAAACTACAACAGAATCAGAATGACAGTACACGTCTGTAAACTACAAAAGAGTCAGGATGACTGTACACGTATGTAATATACAACAGAGTCAGGATGACTGTACACGTATGTAATATACAACAGAGTCAGGATGACTGTACACTTATGTAATATACAAGAGTCAGGATGACTGTACACGCCTGTAACATACAACACCGTCAGTATGACTGTACACGCCTGTAACATACAACACAGTCAGGATGAATGTACATGTCTGTAACATTCAACAGAGTCAGGATGACTGCACATGTCTGTAACAGTCAGCAGAATCAGGATGACTGTACTTGTCTGTAACATTCAAAAGAGTCAGGATGACTGTATATGTTTGTACCATTCGACAGAGTCAGGGTGACTGTACACGTCTGTAACTTTCAACAGAGTCAGGATGACTGTACACTTCTGTAAACTACAACAGAGTCATGATGACTCTACACGTCTGTAAACTACAACAGAGTCAGGATGATCGTACACGTGTGTAACATACAACAGAGTCAGGATGACTGTACAAGTCTGTAACATACAACACAGTCAGGATGCCTATACGTCTGTAAACTACAACAGAGTCAGGATGACTTTACACATCTGTAATATACAATAGAGTCAGGATGAGTGTACACGTCTGTAACATACAATAGAGTCAGGATGACTGTACACGCCTGTAACATACAACACAGTCAGGATGACTGTACATGTCTGTAACATTCAACAGAGTCAGGTTGACTGTACACGTCTGTAACATACAACACAGTCAGGATGACTGTACATGTCTGTAACATTCAACAGAGTCAGGATGACTGCACATGTCTGTAACAGTCAACAGAGTCAGGATGACTGTACTTGTCTGTAACATTCAACAGAGTCAGGATGACTCTATATGTTTGTACCATTCGACAGAGTCAGGGTGAATGTACACGTCTGTAAACTACAACAGAGTCAGGATGACTGTACACATCTGTAACATACAACAGTCAGGATGAATGTACACGTCTGTAACATACAACAGAGTCAGCATGACTGTACACGTCTGTAACATACAACAGAGTCAGGATGACTGTATACGTCTGTAACATACAATAGACTCAGGATGACTGTACACGTCTGTAACATACAACAGAGACAGGATGATTGTACACGTCTGTAACATACAACAGAATCAGGATGACTGCACACGCCTGTAACATACAATACAATCAGGATGACTGGACACGTTTGTAATATACAACAGAGTCAGGATGACTGTACATATCTGCAACATACAATAGAGTCAGGATGACTGTACATGTCGGTAAACTACAACAGAGTCAGGATGGCTGTAAAGGTCTGTAACATACAACAGAGTCAGGATGACTGTACACGTCTGTAATATACAACAGAGTCAGGATGAATGTACACGTATGTAATATACAACAGAGTCAGGATGACTGTACACGTCTGTAAACTACAACACAGACAGGATGACTGTACACGTCTGTAACATACAACAGAGTCAGGATGACTCTACACGTCTGTAAACTACAACAGAGTCAGGATGATCGTACACGTGTGTAACATACAACAGAGTCAGGATGACTGTACAAGTCTGTAACATACAACACAGTCAGGATGCCTATACGTCTGTAAACTACAACAGAGTCAGGATGACTTTACACATCTGTAATATACAATAGAGTCAGGATGAGTGTACACGTCTGTAACATACAATAGAGTCAGGATGACTGTACACGCCTGTAACATACAACACAGTCAGGATGAC
>JAHLWY010000472.1:0-77432 GCA_020002185.1 Paraescarpia echinospica
GTTCATCGTGTAAGTGTCATTGTTGGTGTACGGGGATACTGTTCACTGTGTATGTGTCATTGTCGGTGTACGGGGATACTGTTCACCGTGCAAGTGTCATTGTTGGTGTATGTCGTTTCTGTTCACTGTGTAAGTGTCATTGTTGGTGTACGGTGATACTGTTCACCATGTACGTGTCATTGTTGGTATACGGGGATACTGTTCAAGGTGTAAGTGTCATTGTTGGTGTACGGGGATACTCTTCACCGTGTAAGTGTCATTGTTGGTAAATGTCGATTCTGTTCACTGTGTAAGTGTCATTGTTGGTGTTCGGGGACACTGTACACCGTGTAAGTGTCACTGTTGGTGTACGGGGATACTGTTCACCGTGTAAGTGTCATTGTTGGTATATGTCGTTTCTGTTCAGTGTGTAAGTGTCATTGTTGGTGTACGGGGATAATGTTCATTGTGTATGTGTCATTGTCGGTGTACGGGGATACTGTTCACCGTGTAAGTGTCATTGTTGGTATATGTCGTTTCTGTTCACTGTGTAAGTGTCATTGTTGGTGTACGGCGATACTGTTCACTGTGTAAGTGTCATTGTTCGTGTACGGGGATACTGTTAATCGTGTAAGTGTCATTGTTGGTGTACGGGGATACTGTTCACTGTGTAAGTGTCATTGTTCGTGTACGTGGTTACTGTTCATCGTGTAAATGTCATTGTTGGTGTACGGGGATACTGTTCATTGTGTAAGTGTCATTGGTCGTGTACGGGGATACTGTTTATCGTGTAAGTGTCATTGTTGGTGTACGGGGACACTGTTCACCGTGTAAGTGTCATTGTTGGTGTACGGGGATAGTGTTCGCCGTGTAAGTGTCATTGTTGGTGTAAGGGGATACTCTTCACAGTGTAAGTGTCATTGTTGTTATATGTCAATTATGTTCACTGTGTAAGTGTCATTGTTGGTGTACGGAGATATAGTTCACCGTGTCAGTGTCATTGTTGGTGTACGGGGATACTGTTCAAAGGTGTAAGTGTCTTTGTTGGTGTACTGGGATACTCTTCACCGTGTAAGTGTCATTGTTGGTATATGTCGATTCTGTTCACTGTGTAAATGTCATTGTTGGTGTACGGGGATACTGTTCACTGTGTAATTGTCATTGTTGGTGTACGGGGATACTGTTCACAGTGTAAGTGTCATTGTTGGTGTACGAGGATACTGTTCACTGTGTAAGTGTCATTGTTGGTGTACGGGGATACTGTTCACTGTGTAAGTGTCATTGTTGGTGTACGGGGATACTGTTCACCGTGTACGTGTCATTGTTGGTGTACGGGGATACTGTTCAAGGTGTAAGTGTCATTGTTGGTGTACGGGGATACTGTTCACTGTGTAAGTATCATTGTTGGTGTACGGGGATACTGTTCACCGTGTAAGTGTCATTGTTGGTGTACGGGGATACTGTTCACTGTGTAAGTATCATTGTTGGTGTACGGGGATACTGTTCATCGTGTCAGTGTCATTGTTGATGTACGGGGATACTGTTAACCGTGTAAGTGTCATTGTAGGTGTACGGGGATAGTGTTCGCCGTGTAAGTGTCACTGTTGATGTACGGGGATATTGTTCACCGTGTAAGTGTCATTGCTGGTGTACGGGGATACTGTTCGCTGTGTAAGTGTCATTATTGGTGTACGGGGATACTGTTCGCTGTGCGCGTCACTGCGCACGGGGATACTGTCTGCTGCGTAAGTGTCATTGTTGCGTAATGGGGATACTGTCCACCGTGTAAGCAATTACTGCTGGTGTACGGGGATAATTGTCCATCGTAGCTCAGTGTCATTGCTGATGTACGTGGACAATTGTCCAACCGTAAGGCCACAGAGGTGCACGGGGAGTTCGCCGTGCAAGGTCACCGTTGATGTACGTGATATTGTTCACCGTGGCACAATTGCTGGTGCACGGGGATACCACGTCTGCCGCGTCACATTGCGTACGGGGATACTGTTCGCTGTGTAAGTGTCATTGTTGGTGTACGGGGATATTGTTCACCGTGTAAGTGTCATTGTTGATGTACGAAGATACTGTTCACTGTGTAAGTGTCATTGTTAGTGTACGGGGAAATTGTTCACCGTGTAAGTGTCATTGTTGGTGTACGGGGATACTGTTCAAGGTGTAAGGGTCATTGTTGGTGTACGGGTATACTGTTCACTGTGTAAGTGTCATTGTTCGTGTAAGGGGATACTGTTCATCGTGTAAGTGTCATTGTTGGTGTACGGGGATACTGTTCACTGTGTATATGTCATTGTTGTTGTACAGGGATACTGTTAATTCTATGTCATTACATGTGTACGGGGATACTGTTCACTGTGTAAGTGTCATTGTTGGTGTACGAGGATACTGTTCACTGTGTAAGTGTCATTGTTGGTGTAAGAGGATACTGTTCACCGTGTAAGTGTCATTGTTGGTGTACGGGGATACTGTTCAAGGTATAAGTGTTATTGTTGGTATATGTCGATTCTGTTCACTGTGTAAGTGTCATTGTTGGTGTACGGGGATACTGTTCACTGTGTAAGTGTCATTGTTGGTGTACGGGGATACTGTTCATTGTGTAAGTGTTTTGTTGGTGTACGGGGATACTGTGTAGGTAAGTGGCATTATTGGTGTCCATGGAGGCTGTTGTCTGTGTAAGTGTCATTGTTGGTATACATGGATACTGTTCACTGTACGTCATTGTATGAGTACGGGGATACTGTTCATTGTGTAAGTGTTTTGTTGGTGTACGGGGATACTGTTCACTGTGTAGGTAAGTGGCATTATTGGTGTCCATGGAGGCTGTTGTCTGTGTAAGTGTCATTGTTGCTATACATGGATACTGTTCACTGTACGTCATTGTATGAGTACGGGGATACTGTTCATTGTGTATGTGTCAATGTTGGTGTACAGCGATACTGTTCATTCTATGTCATTGTATGTGTACGGGGATACTGTTCACTGCGTAAGTGTCATTGCTGGTGTACGGGGATACTGTTCACCGTGTAAGTGTCATTGTTGGTGTACGGGGATACTCTTCACCGTGTAAGTGTCATTGTTGGTAAATGTCGATTCTGTTCACTGTCTAAGTGTCATTGTTGGTGTTCGGGGACACTGTACACCGTGTAAGTGTCACTGTTGGTGTACGGGGATACTGTTCACCGTGTAAGTGTCATTGTTGGTATATGTCGTTTCTGTTCAGTGTGTAAGTGTCATTGTTGGTGTACGGGGATAATGTTCATTGTGTATGTGTCATTGTCGGTGTACGGGGATACTGTTCACCGTGTAAGTGTCATTGTTGGTATATGTCGTTTCTGTTCACTGTGTAAGTGTCATTGTTGGTGTACGGCGATACTGTTCACTGTGTAAGTGTCATTGTTCGTGTACGGGGATACTGTTAATCGTGTAAGTGTCATTGTTGGTGTACGGGGATACTGTTCACTGTGTAAGTGTCTTTGTTCGTGTACGTGGTTACTGTTCATCGTGTAAATGTCATTGTTGGTGTACGGGGATACTGTTCATTGTGTAAGTGTCATTGGTCGTGTACGGGGATACTGTTTATCGTGTAAGTGTCATTGTTGGTGTACGGGGACACTGTTCACCGTGTAAGTGTCATTGTTGGTGTATGGGGATAGTGTTCGCCGTGTAAGTGTCATTGTTGGTGTAAGGGGATACTCTTCACAGTGTAAGTGTCATTGTTGTTATATGTCAATTATGTTCACTGTGTAAGTGTCATTGTTGGTGTACGGAGATATAGTTCACCGTGTCAGTGTCATTGTTGATGTACGGGGATACTGTTCAAAGGTGTAAGTGTCTTTGTTGGTGTACTGGGATACTCTTCACCGTGTAAGTGTCATTGTTGGTATATGTCGATTCTGTTCACTGTGTAAGTGTCATTGTTGGTGTACGGGGATACTGTTCACTGTGTAATTGTCATTGTTGGTGTACGGGGATACTGTTCACAGTGTAAGTGTCATTGTTGGTGTACGAGGATACTGTTCACTGTGTAAGTGTCATTGTTGGTGTACGGGGATACTGTTCACCGTGTACGTGTCATTGTTGGTGTACGGGGATACTGTTCAAGGTGTAAGTGTCATTGTTGGTGTACGGGGATACTGTTCACTGTGTAAGTATCATTATTGGTGTACGGGGATACTGTTCACCGTGTAAGTGTCATTGTTGGTGTACGGGGATACTGTTCACTGTGTAAGTATCATTGTTGGTGTACGGGGATACTGTTCATCGTGTCAGTGTCATTGTTGATGTACGGGGATACTGTTAACCGTGTAAGTGTCATTGTAGGTGTACGGGGATAGTGTTCACTGTGTAAGTGTCACTGTTGATGTACGGGGATATTGTTCACCGTGTAAGTGTCATTGCTGGTGTACGGGGATACTGTTCGCTGTGTAAGTGTCATTATTGGTGTACGGGGATACTGTTCGCTGTGTAAGTGTCATTGTTGGTGTACGGGGATATTGTTCACCGTGTAAGTGTCATTGTTGGTGTACGGGGATACTGTTCACTGTAGATCGTAAGTGTCATTGTTAGTGTACGGGGAAATTGTTCACCGTGTAAGTGTCATTGTTGGTGTACGGGGATACTGTTCAAGGTGTAAGGGTCATTGTTGGTGTACGGGTATACTGTTCACTGTGTAAGTGTCATTGTTCGTGTAAGGGGATACTGTTCATCGTGTAAGTGTCATTGTTGGTGTACGGGGATACTGTTCACTGTGTATATGTCATTGTTGTTGTACAGGGATACTGTTAATTCTATGTCATTACATGTGTACGGGGATACTGTTCACTGTGTAAGTGTCATTGTTGGTGTACGAGGATACTGTTCACTGTGTAAGTGTCATTGTTGGTGTAAGAGGATACTGTTCACCGTGTAAGTGTCATTGTTGGTGTACGGGGATACTGTTCAAGGTATAAGTGTCATTGTTGGTATATGTCGATTCTGTTCACTGTGTAAGTGTCATTGTTGGTGTACGGGGATACTGTTCACTGTGTAAGTGTCATTGTTGGTGTACGGGGATACTGTTCATTGTGTAAGTGTTTTGTTGGTGTACGGGGATACTGTTCACTGTGTAGGTAAGTGGCATTATTGGTGTCCATGGAGGCTGTTGTCTGTGTAAGTGTCATTGTTGGTATACATGGATACTGTTCACTGTACGTCATTGTATGAGTACGGGGATATTGTTCATTGTGTAAGTGTTTTGTTGGTGTACGGGGATACTGTTCACTGTGTAGGTAAGTGGCATTATTGGTGTCCATGGAGGCTGTTGTCTGTGTAAGTGTCATTGTTGGTATACATGGATACTGTTCACTGTACGTCATTGTATGAGTACGGGGATACTGTTCATTGTGTATGTGTCAATGTTGGTGTACAGCGATACTGTTCATTCTATGTCATTGTATGTGTACGGGGATACTGTTCACTGCGTAAGTGTCATTGCTGGTGTACGGGGATACTGTTCACCGTGTAAGTGTCATTGTTGGTGTACGGGGATACTGTTTACTGTGTAAGTGCCATTGTTGGTGTACGGGGATACTGTTCACCGTGTAAGTGTCATTGTTGGTATATGTCGTTTCTGTTCAGTGTGTAAGTGTCATTGTTGGTGTATGGGGCTACTGTTCACTGTGTTAGTGTCATTGTTCGTGTAAGGGGATACTGTTCATCGTGTAAGTGTCATTGTTGGTGTACGGGGATACTGTTCACTGTGGATGTGTCATTGTCGGTGTACGGGGATACTGTTCACCGTGCAAGTGTCATTGTTGGTGTATGTCGTTTCTGTTCACTGTGTAAGTGTCATAGTTGGTGTACGGTGATACAGTTCACCATGTACGTGTCATTGTTGGTATACGGGGATACTGTTCAAGGTGTAAGTGTCATTGTTGGTGTAAGGGGATACTCTTCACCGTGTAAGTGTCATTGTTGGTAAATGTCGATTCTGTTCATTGTGTAAGTGTCATTGTTGGTGTTCGGGGACACTGTACACCGTGTAAGTGTCACTGTTGGTGTACGGGGATACTGTTCACCGTGTAAGTGTCATTGTTGGTATATGTCGTTTCTGTTCAGTGTGTAAGTGTCATTGTTGGGGTACGGGGATAATGTTCATTGTGTATGTGTCATTGTCGGTGTACGGGGATACTGTTCACCGTGTAAGTGTCATTGTTGGTATATGTCGTTTCTGTTCACTGTGTAAGTATCATTGTTGGTGTACGGCGATACTGTTCACTGTGTAAGTGTCATTGTTCGTGTACGGGGATACTGTTAATCGTGTAAGTGTCATTGTTGGTGTACGGGGATACTGTTCACTGTGTAAGTGTCATTGTTCGTGTACGTGGTTACTGTTCATCGTGTAAATGTCATTGTTGGTGTACGGGGATACTGTTCATTGTGTAAGTGTCATTGGTCGTGTACGGGGATACTGTTTATCGTGTTAGTGTCATTGTTGGTGTACGGGGACACTGTTCACCGTGTAAGTGTCATTGTTGGTGTACGGGGATAGTGTTCGCCGTGTAAGTGTCATTGTTGGTGTAAGGGGATACTCTTCACAGTGTAAGTGTCATTGTTGTTATATGTCAATTATGTTCACTGTGTAAGTGTCATTGTTGGTGTACGGAGATATAGTTCACCGTGTCAGTGTCATTGTTGATGTACGGGGATACTGTTCAAAGGTGTAAGTGTCTTTGTTGGTGTACTGGGATACTCTTCACCGTGTAAGTGTCATTGTTGGTACATGTCGATTCTGTTCACTGTGTAAGTGTCATTGTTGGTGTACGAGGATACTGTTCACTGTGTAAGTGTCATTGTTGGTGTACGGGGATACTGTTCACCGTGTACGTGTCATTGTTGGTGTACGGGGATACTGTTCAAGGTGTAAGTGTCATTGTTTGTGTACGGGGATGCTGTTCACTGTGTAAGTATCATTGTTGGTGTACGGGGATACTGTTCACCGTGTAAGTGTCATTGTTGGTGTACGGGGATACTGTTCACTGTGTAAGTATCATTGTTGGTGTACGGGGATACTGTTCATCGTGTCAGTGTCATTGTTGATGTACGGGGATACTGTTAACCGTGTAAGTGTCATTGTAGGTGTACGGGGATAGTGTTCGCCGTGTAAGTGTCACTGTTGATGTACGGGGATATTGTTCACCGTGTAAGTGTCATTGCTGGTGTACGGGGATACTGTTCGCTGTGTAAGTGTCATTGTTGGTGTACGGGGATACTGTTCGCTGTGTAAGTGTCATTGTTGGTGTACGGGGATACTGTTCAAGGTGTAAGTGTCATTGTTGGTGTACGGGGATACTGTTCACTGTGTAAGTATCATTGTTGGTGTACGGGGATACTGTTCATTGTGTCAGTGTCATTGTTGATGTACGGGTATACTGTTCACTGTGTAAGTGTCATTGTTCGTGTAAGGGGATACTGTTCATCGTGTAAGTGTCATTGTTGGTGTACGGGGATACTGTTCACTGTGTATATGTCATTGTTGTTGTACAGGGATACTGTTAATTCTATGTCATTACATGTGTACGGGGATACTGTTCACTGTGTAAGTGTCATTGTTGGTGTACGAGGATACTGTTCACTGTGTAAGTGTCATTGTTGGTGTAAGAGGATACTGTTCACCGTGTAAGTGTCATTGTTGGTGTACGGGGATACTGTTCAAGGTATAAGTGTTATTGTTGGTATATGTCGATTCTGTTCACTGTGTAAGTGTCATTGTTGGTGTACGGGGATACTGTTCACTGTGTAAGTGTCATTGTTGGTGTACGGGGATACTGTTCATTGTGTAAGTGTTTTGTTGGTGTACGGGGATACTGTGTAGGTAAGTGGCATTATTGGTGTCCATGGAGGCTGTTGTCTGTGTAAGTGTCATTGTTGGTATACATGGATACTGTTCACTGTACGTCATTGTATGAGTACGGGGATACTGTTCATTGTGTAAGTGTTTTGTTGGTGTACGGGGATACTGTTCACTGTGTAGGTAAGTGGCATTATTGGTGTCCATGGAGGCTGTTGTCTGTGTAAGTGTCATTGTTGCTATACATGGATACTGTTCACTGTACGTCATTGTATGAGTACGGGGATACTGTTCATTGTGTATGTGTCAATGTTGGTGTACAGCGATACTGTTCATTCTATGTCATTGTATGTGTACGGGGATACTGTTCACTGCGTAAGTGTCATTGCTGGTGTACGGGGATACTGTTCACCGTGTAAGTGTCATTGTTGGTGTACGGGGATACTCTTCACCGTGTAAGTGTCATTGTTGGTAAATGTCGATTCTGTTCACTGTGTAAGTGTCATTGTTGGTGTTCGGGGACACTGTACACCGTGTAAGTGTCACTGTTGGTGTACGGGGATACTGTTCACCGTGTAAGTGTCATTGTTGGTATATGTCGTTTCTGTTCAGTGTGTAAGTGTCATTGTTGGTGTACGGGGATAATGTTCATTGTGTATGTGTCATTGTCGGTGTACGGGGATACTGTTCACCGTGTAAGTGTCATTGTTGGTATATGTCGTTTCTGTTCACTGTGTAAGTGTCATTGTTGGTGTACGGCGATACTGTTCACTGTGTAAGTGTCATTGTTCGTGTACGGGGATACTGTTAATCGTGTAAGTGTCATTGTTGGTGTACGGGGATACTGTTCACTGTGTAAGTGTCATTGTTCGTGTACGTGGTTACTGTTCATCGTGTAAATGTCATTGTTGGTGTACGGGGATACTGTTCATTGTGTAAGTGTCATTGGTCGTGTACGGGGATACTGTTTATCGTGTAAGTGTCATTGTTGGTGTACGGGGACACTGTTCACCGTGTAAGTGTCATTGTTGGTGTACGGGGATAGTGTTCGCCGTGTAAGTGTCATTGTTGGTGTAAGGGGATACTCTTCACAGTGTAAGTGTCATTGTTGTTATATGTCAATTATGTTCACTGTGTAAGTGTCATTGTTGGTGTACGGAGATATAGTTCACCGTGTCAGTGTCATTGTTGATGTACGGGGATACTGTTCAAAGGTGTAAGTGTCTTTGTTGGTGTACTGGGATACTCTTCACCGTGTAAGTGTCATTGTTGGTATATGTCGATTCTGTTCACTGTGTAAGTGTCATTGTTGGTGTACGGGGATACTGTTCACTGTGTAATTGTCATTGTTGGTGTACGGGGATACTGTTCACAGTGTAAGTGTCATTGTTGGTGTACGAGGATACTGTTCACTGTGTAAGTGTCATTGTTGGTGTACGGGGATACTGTTCACCGTGTACGTGTCATTGTTGGTGTACGGGGATACTGTTCAAGGTGTAAGTGTCATTGTTGGTGTACGGGGATACTGTTCACTGTGTAAGTATCATTATTGGTGTACGGGGATACTGTTCACCGTGTAAGTGTCATTGTTGGTGTACGGGGATACTGTTCACTGTGTAAGTATCATTGTTGGTGTACGGGGATACTGTTCATCGTGTCAGTGTCATTGTTGATGTACGGGGATACTGTTAACCGTGTAAGTGTCATTGTAGGTGTACGGGGATAGTGTTCACTGTGTAAGTGTCACTGTTGATGTACGGGGATATTGTTCACCGTGTAAGTGTCATTGCTGGTGTACGGGGATACTGTTCGCTGTGTAAGTGTCATTATTGGTGTACGGGGATACTGTTCGCTGTGTAAGTGTCATTGTTGGTGTACGGGGATACTGTTCAAGGTGTAAGTGTCATTGTTGGTGTACGGGGATACTGTTCACTGTGTAAGTATCATTGTTGGTGTACGGGGATACTGTTCATCGTGTCAGTGTCATTGTTGATGTACGGGGATACTGTTCACCGTGTAAGTGTCATTGTAGGTGTACGGGGATAGTGTTCGCCGTGTAAGTGTCACTGTTGATGTACGGGGATATTGTTCACCGTGTAAGTGTCATTGCTGGTGTACGGGGATACTGTTCGCTGTGTAAGTGTCATTATTGGTGTACGGGGATACTGTTCGCTGTGTAAGTGTCATTGTTGGTGTACGGGGATATTGTTCACCGTGTAAGTGTCATTGTTGATGTACGAGGATACTGTTCACTGTGTAAGTGTCATTGTTAGTGTACGGGGAAATTGTTCACCGTGTAAGTGTCATTGTTGGTGTACGGGGATACTGTTCAAGGTGTAAGGGTCATTGTTGGTGTACGGGTATACTGTTCACTGTGTAAGTGTCATTGTTCGTGTAAGGGGATACTGTTCATCGTGTAAGTGTCATTGTTGGTGTACGGGGATACTGTTCACTGTGTATATGTCATTGTTGTTGTACAGGGATACTGTTAATTCTATGTCATTACATGTGTACGGGGATACTGTTCACTGTGTAAGTGTCATTGTTGGTGTACGAGGATACTGTTCACTGTGTAAGTGTCATTGTTGGTGTAAGAGGATACTGTTCACCGTGTAAGTGTCATTGTTGGTGTACGGGGATACTGTTCAAGGTATAAGTGTTATTGTTGGTATATGTCGATTCTGTTCACTGTGTAAGTGTCATTGTTGGTGTACGGGGATACTGTTCACTGTGTAAGTGTCATTGTTGGTGTACGGGGATACTGTTCATTGTGTAAGTGTTTTGTTGGTGTACGGGGATACTGTTCACTGTGTAGGTAAGTGGCATTATTGGAGTCCATGGAGGCTGTTGTCTGTGTAAGTGTCATTGTTGCTATACATGGATACTGTTCACTGTACGTCATTGTATGAGTACGGGGATATTGTTCATTGTGTAAGTGTTTTGTTGGTGTACGGGGATACTGTTCACTGTGTAGGTAAGTGGCATTATTGGTGTCCATGGAGGCTGTTGTCTGTGTAAGTGTCATTGTTGGTATACATGGATACTGTTCACTGTACGTCATTGTATGAGTACGGGGATACTGTTCATTGTGTATGTGTCAATGTTGGTGTACAGCGATACTGTTCATTCTATGTCATTGTATGTGTACGGGGATACTGTTCACTGCGTAAGTGTCATTGCTGGTGTACGGGGATACTGTTCACCGTGTAAGTGTCATTGTTGGTGTACGGGGATACTGTTTACTGTGTAAGTGCCATTGTTGGTGTACGGGGATACTGTTCACCGTGTAAGTGTCATTGTTGGTATATGTCGTTTCTGTTCAGTGTGTAAGTGTCATTGTTGGTGTATGGGGCTACTGTTCACTGTGTTAGTGTCATTGTTCGTGTAAGGGGATACTGTTCATCGTGTAAGTGTCATTGTTGGTGTACGGGGATACTGTTCACTGTGGATGTGTCATTGTCGGTGTACGGGGATACTGTTCACCGTGCAAGTGTCATTGTTGGTGTATGTCGTTTCTGTTCACTGTGTAAGTGTCATAGTTGGTGTACGGTGATACAGTTCACCATGTACGTGTCATTGTTGGTATACGGGGATACTGTTCAAGGTGTAAGTGTCATTGTTGGTGTAAGGGGATACTCTTCACCGTGTAAGTGTCATTGTTGGTAAATGTCGATTCTGTTCATTGTGTAAGTGTCATTGTTGGTGTTCGGGGACACTGTACACCGTGTAAGTGTCACTGTTGGTGTACGGGGATACTGTTCACCGTGTAAGTGTCATTGTTGGTATATGTCGTTTCTGTTCAGTGTGTAAGTGTCATTGTTGGGGTACGGGGATAATGTTCATTGTGTATGTGTCATTGTCGGTGTACGGGGATACTGTTCACCGTGTAAGTGTCATTGTTGGTATATGTCGTTTCTGTTCACTGTGTAAGTATCATTGTTGGTGTACGGCGATACTGTTCACTGTGTAAGTGTCATTGTTCGTGTACGGGGATACTGTTAATCGTGTAAGTGTCATTGTTGGTGTACGGGGATACTGTTCACTGTGTAAGTGTCATTGTTCGTGTACGTGGTTACTGTTCATCGTGTAAATGTCATTGTTGGTGTACGGGGATACTGTTCATTGTGTAAGTGTCATTGGTCGTGTACGGGGATACTGTTTATCGTGTAAGTGTCATTGTTGGTGTACGGGGACACTGTTCACCGTGTAAGTGTCATTGTTGGTGTACGGGGATAGTGTTCGCCGTGTAAGTGTCATTGTTGGTGTAAGGGGATACTCTTCACAGTGTAAGTGTCATTGTTGTTATATGTCAATTATGTTCACTGTGTAAGTGTCATTGTTGGTGTACGGAGATATAGTTCACCGTGTCAGTGTCATTGTTGGTGTACGGGGATACTGTTCAAAGGTGTAAGTGTCTTTGTTGGTGTACTGGGATACTCTTCACCGTGTAAGTGTCATTGTTGGTATATGTCGATTCTGTTCACTGTGTAAGTGTCATTGTTGGTGTACGGGGATACTGTTCACTGTGTAATTGTCATTGTTGGTGTACGGGGATACTGTTCACAGTGTAAGTGTCATTGTTGGTGTACGAGGATACTGTTCACTGTGTAAGTGTCATTGTTGGTGTACGGGGATACTGTTCACCGTGTACGTGTCATTGTTGGTGTACGGGGATACTGTTCAAGGTGTAAGTGTCATTGTTTGTGTACGGGGATGCTGTTCACTGTGTAAGTATCATTGTTGGTGTACGGGGATACTGTTCACCGTGTAAGTGTCATTGTTGGTGTACGGGGATAATGTTCACTGTGTAAGTATCATTGTTGGTGTACGGGGATACTGTTCATCGTGTCAGTGTCATTGTTGATGTACGGGGATACTGTTAACCGTGTAAGTGTCATTGTAGGTGTACGGGGATAGTGTTCGCCGTGTAAGTGTCACTGTTGATGTACGGGGATATTGTTCATCGTGTAAGTGTCATTGCTGGTGTACGGGGATACTGTTCGCTGTGTAAGTGTCATTATTGGTGTGCGGGGATACTGTTCGCTGTGTAAGTGTCATTGTTGGTGTACGGGGATACTGTTCAAGGTGGAAGTGTCATTGTTGGTGTACGGGGATACTGTTCACTGTGTAAGTATCATTGTTGGTGTACGGGGATACTGTTCATCGTGTCAGTGCCATTGTTGATGTACGGGGATACTGTTCACCGTGTAAGTGTCATTGTAGGTGTACGGGGATAGTGTTCGCCGTGTAAGTGTCACTGTTGATGTACGGGGATATTGTTCACCGTGTAAGTGTCATTGCTGGTGTACGGTGATACTGTTCGCTGTGTAAGTGTCATTATTGGTGTACGGGGATACTGTTCGCTGTGTAGTGTCATTGTTGGTGTACGGGGATATTGTTCACCGTGTAAGTGTCATTGTTGATGTACGAGGATACTGTTCACTGTGTAAGTGTCATTGTTAGTCTACGGGGAAATTGTTCACCGTGTAAGTGTCATTGTTGGTGTACGGGGATACTGTTCAAGGTGTAAGGGTCATTGTTGGTGTACGGGTATACTGTTCACTGTGTAAGTGTCATTGTTCGTGTAAGGGGATACTGTTCATCGTGTAAGTGTCATTGTTGGTGTACGGGGATACTGTTCACTGTGTATATGTCATTGTTATTGTACAGGGATACTGTTAATTCTATGTCATTACATGTGTACGGGGATACTGTTCACTGTGTAAGTGTCATTGTTGGTGTACGAGGATACTGTTCACTGTGTAAGTGTCATTGTTGGTGTACGAGGATACTGTTCACCGTGTAAGTGTCATTGTTGGTGTACGGGGATACTGTTCAAGGTATAAGTGTTATTGTTGGTATATGTCGATTCTGTTCACTGTGTAAGTGTCATTGTTGGTGTACGGGGATACTGTTCACTGTGTAAGTGTCATTGTTGGTGTACGGGGATACTCTTCACCGTGTAAGTGTCATTGTTGGTGTACGGGGATACTGATCAAGGTGTAAGTGTCATTGTTGATGTACGAGGATACTCTTCACCGTGTAAGTGTCATTGTTGGTATATGTCAATTCTGTTCACTGTGTAAGTGTCATTGTTGGTGTACGGGGATACTGTTCACCGTGTAAGTGTCACTGTTGGTGTACGAGGATACCGTTCACTGTGTTAGTGTCATTGTTGGAGTAAGGGGATACTTTTCACTGTGTAAGTGTCATTGTTGGTGTACGGGGATACTGTTCACCGTGTAAGTGCCATAGTTGGTGAACCGGGATACTGTTTACTGTGTAAATGTCATTGTTCGTGTACGAGGATACTGTTCAAGGTGTAAGTGTCATTGTTGGTGTACAAGGATACTCTTCACCGTGTAAGTGTCATTGTTGGTATATGTCAATTCTGTTCACTGTGTAAGTGTCATTATTGGTGTACGGGGATACTGTTCACTGTGTAAGTGTCATTGTTGGTGTACGGGGATACTGTTCACCGTGTAAGTGTCATTGTTGGTGTACGGGGATACTGTTCAAGGTGTAAGTGTCATTGTTGGTGTACGGGGATACTGTTCACCGTGTAAGTGTCATTGTTGGTGTATGTCGTTTCTGTTCACTGTGTAAGTGTCATTGTTGGTGTATGGGGATACTGTTCACCGTGTAAGTGTCATAGCTGGTGTACCGGGATAGTGTACACTGTGTAAGTGTCATTGTTCGTGTACGGGGAAACTGCTCATCGTGTAAGTGTCATTGTTGGTGTACGGGGATACTGTTCACCGTGTAAGTGTCATTGTTGGTGTACGGGGATACTGTTCACCGTGTAAGTGTCATTGTTGGTATATGTCGTTTCTGTTCAGTGTGTAAGTGTCATTGTTGGTGTATGGGGATACTGTTCACTGTGTTAGTGTCATTGTTCGTGTAAGGGGATACTGTTCATCGTGTAAGTGTCATTGTTGGTGTACGGGGATACTGTTCACTGTGTATGTGTCATTGTCGGTGAACGGGGATACTGTTCACCGTGCAAGTGTCATTGTTGGTGTATGTCGTTTCTGTTCACTGTGTAAGTGTCATTGTTGGTGTACGGTGATACAGTTCACCATGTACGTGTCATTGTTGGTATACGGGGATACTGTTCAAGGTGTAAGTGTCATTGTTGGTGTAAGGGGATACTCTTCACCGTGTAAGTGTCATTGTTGGTAAATGTCGATTCTGTTCACTGTGTAAGTGTCATTGTTGGTGTTCGGGGACACTGTACACCGTGTAAGTGTCACTGTTGGTGTACGGGGATACTGTTCACCGTGTAAGTGTCATTGTTGGTATATGTCGTTTCTGTTCAGTGTGTAAGTGTCATTGTTGGTGTACGGGGATAATGTTCATTGTGTATGTGTCATTGTCGGTGTACGGGGATACTGTTCACCGTGTAAGTGTCATTGTTGGTATATGTCGTTTCTGTTCACTGTGTAAGTGTCATTGTTGGTGTACGGCGATACTGTTCACTGTGTAAGTGTCATTGTTCGTGTACGGGGATACTGTTAATCGTGTAAGTGTCATTGTTGGTGTACGGGGATACTGTTCACTGTGTAAGTGTCTTTGTTCGTGTACGTGGTTACTGTTCATCGTGTAAATGTCATTGTTGGTGTACGGGGATACTGTTCATTGTGTAAGTGTCATTGGTCGTGTACGGGGATACTGTTTATCGTGTAAGTGTCATTGTTGGTGTACGGGGACACTGTTCACCGTGTAAGTGTCATTGTTGGTGTATGGGGATAGTGTTCGCCGTGTAAGTGTCATTGTTGGTGTAAGGGGATACTCTTCACAGTGTAAGTGTCATTGTTGTTATATGTCAATTATGTTCACTGTGTAAGTGTCATTGTTGGTGTACGGAGATATAGTTCACCGTGTCAGTGTCATTGTTGGTGTACGGGGATACTGTTCAAAGGTGTAAGTGTCTTTGTTGGTGTACTGGGATACTCTTCACCGTGTAAGTGTCATTGTTGGTATATGTCGATTCTGTTCACTGTGTAAGTGTCATTGTTGGTGTACGAGGATACTGTTCACTGTGTAAGTGTCATTGTTGGTGTACGGGGATACTGTTCACCGTGTACGTGTCATTGTTGGTGTACGGGGATACTGTTCAAGGTGTAAGTGTCATTGTTTGTGTACGGGGATACTGTTCACTGTGTAAGTATCATTGTTGGTGTACGGGGATACTGTTCACCGTGTAAGTGTCATTGTTGGTGTACGGGGATAATGTTCACTGTGTAAGTATCATTGTTGGTGTACGGGGATACTGTTCATCGTGTCAGTGTCATTGTTGATGTACGGGGATACTGTTAACCGTGTAAGTGTCATTGTAGGTGTACGGGGATAGTGTTCGCCGTGTAAGTGTCACTGTTGATGTACGGGGATATTGTTCATCGTGTAAGTGTCATTGCTGGTGTACGGGGATACTGTTCGCTGTGTAAGTGTCATTATTGGTGTGCGGGGATACTGTTCGCTGTGTAAGTGTCATTGTTGGTGTACGGGGATACTGTTCAAGGTGGAAGTGTCATTGTTGGTGTACGGGGATACTGTTCACTGTGTAAGTATCATTGTTGGTGCACGGGGATACTGTTCATCGTGTCAGTGCCATTGTTGATGTACGGGGATACTGTTCACCGTGTAAGTGTCATTGTAGGTGTACGGGGATAGTGTTCGCCGTGTAAGTGTCACTGTTGATGTACGGGGATATTGTTCACCGTGTAAGTGTCATTGCTGGTGTACGGTGATACTGTTCGCTGTGTAAGTGTCATTATTGGTGTACGGGGATACTGTTCGCTGTGTAGTGTCATTGTTGGTGTACGGGGATATTGTTCACCGTGTAAGTGTCATTGTTGATGTACGAGGATACTGTTCACTGTGTAAGTGTCATTGTTAGTCTACGGGGAAATTGTTCACCGTGTAAGTGTCATTGTTGGTGTACGGGGATACTGTTCAAGGTGTAAGGGTCATTGTTGGTGTACGGGTATACTGTTCACTGTGTAAGTGTCATTGTTCGTGTAAGGGGATACTGTTCATCGTGTAAGTGTCATTGTTGGTGTACGGGGATACTGTTCACTGTGTATATGTCATTGTTATTGTACAGGGATACTGTTAATTCTATGTCATTACATGTGTACGGGGATACTGTTCACTGTGTAAGTGTCATTGTTGGTGTACGAGGATACTGTTCACTGTGTAAGTGTCATTGTTGGTGTAAGAGGATACTGTTCACCGTGTAAGTGTCATTGTTGGTGTACGGGGATACTGTTCAAGGTATAAGTGTTATTGTTGGTATATGTCGATTCTGTTCACTGTGTAAGTGTCATTGTTGGTGTACGGGGATACTGTTCACTGTGTAAGTGTCATTGTTGGTGTACGGGGATACTCTTCACCGTGTAAGTGTCATTGTTGGTGTACGGGGATACTGATCAAGGTGTAAGTGTCATTGTTGATGTACGAGGATACTCTTCACCGTGTAAGTGTCATTGTTGGTATATGTCAATTCTGTTCACTGTGTAAGTGTCATTGTTGGTGTACGGGGATACTGTTCACCGTGTAAGTGTCACTGTTGGTGTACGAGGATACCGTTCACTGTGTTAGTGTCATTGTTGGAGTAAGGGGATACTTTTCACTGTGTAAGTGTCATTGTTGGTGTACGGGGATACTGTTCACCGTGTAAGTGCCATAGTTGGTGAACCGGGATACTGTTTACTGTGTAAATGTCATTGTTCGTGTACGAGGATACTGTTCAAGGTGTAAGTGTCATTGTTGGTGTACAAGGATACTCTTCACCGTGTAAGTGTCATTGTTGGTATATGTCAATTCTGTTCACTGTGTAAGTGTCATTATTGGTGTACGGGGATACTGTTCACTGTGTAAGTGTCATTGTTGGTGTACGGGGATACTGTTCACCGTGTAAGTGGCATTGTTGGTGTACGGGGATACTGTTCAAGGTGTAAGTGTCATTGTTGGTGTACGGGGATACTGTTCACCGTGTAAGTGTCATTGTTGATGTATGTCGTTTCTGTTCACTGTGTAAGTGTCATTGTTGGTGTATGGGGATACTGTTCACCGTGTAAGTGTCATAGCTGGTGTACCGGGATACTGTACACTGTGTAAGTGTCATTGTTCGTGTACGGGGATACTGCTCATCGTGTAAGTGTCATTGTTGGTGTACGGGGATACTGTTCACCGTGTAAGTGTCATTGTTCGTGTACGGGGATACTGTTCATCGTGTCAGTGTCATTTTTGATGCACGGGGATACTGTTCACCGTGTAAGTGTCATTGTTGGTGTACGGGGATAGTGTTCGCCGTGTAAGTGTCACTGTTGATGTACGGGGATACTGTTCACCGTGCAAGTGTCATTGTTGGTGTACGGGGATACTGTTCATCGTGTAAGTGTCATTGTTGGTGTGCGGGGATACTGTTCACTGTGTATATGTCATTGTTGGTGTACAGGGATACTGTTAATTCTATGTCGTTACATGTGTACGGGGATACTGTTCACTGTGTAAGTTTCATTGTTGATGTACGAGGATACTGTTCACTGTGTAAGTGTCATTGTTGGTGTAAGAGGATTCTGTTCACCGTGTAAGTGTCATTGTTGGTGTACGGGGATACTGTTCAAGGTATAAGTGTTATTGTTGGTATATGTCGATTCTGTTCACTGTGTAAGTGTCATTGTTGGTGTACGGGGATATTGTTCACTGTGTAAGTGTCATTGTTGGTGTACGGGGATACTGTTCACCGTGTAAGTGTCATTGTTAGTGTACGGGGATACTGTTCAAGGTGTAAGTGTCATTGTTGGTGTACGAGGATACTCTTCACCGTGTAAATGTCATTGTTGGTATATGTCAATTCTGTTCACTGTGTAAGTGTCATTATTGGTGTACGGGGATACTGTTCACTGTGTAAGTGTCATTATTGGTGAACGGGGATACTGTTCACTGTGTAAGTGTCATTTTTGGTGTACGGGGATACTGTTCACCGTGTAAGTGTCACTGTTGGTGTACGAGGATACCGTTCACTGTGTTAGAGTCATTGTTGGATTAAGGGGATACTTTTCACCGTGTAAGTGTCATTGTTGGTATACGGGGATACTGGTCAAGGTGTAAGTGTCATTGTTGGTGTACGGGAATACTGTTCACCGTGTAAGTGTCATTGTTGGTGTACGGGGATACTGTTTAAGGTGTAAGTGTCATTGTTGGTGTACGGGGATACTGTTCACAGTGTAAGTGTCATTGTTGGTGTACGGGGATACTGTTCACCGTGTAAGTGTCATTGTTGGTGTACGGGGATACTGTTCAAGGTGTGAGTGTCATTGTTGGTGTACGGGGATACTGTTCACCGTGTAAGTGCCATAGTTGGTGAACCGGGATGCTGTTTACTGTGTAAGTGTCATTGTTCGTGTTCGGGGATACTGTTCATCGTGTATGTGTCATTGTTCGTGTACTGGGATAATGGTCACCACGTAGGTGTCATTGTTGGTGTACGGGGATAATGGTCACCACGTAGGTGTCATTGTTGGTGTACGGGGATACTTTTCACTGTGTAAGTGTCATTCTTGGTGTACGGGGATACTGTTCACTGTGTAAGTGTCATTGTTGGTGTACGGGGATACTGTTCACCGTGTACGTGTCATTGTTGGTGTACGAGGATACTGTTCACTGTGTAAGTGTCATTGTTGGTGTACGGGGATACTGTTCACCGTGTAAGTGTCATTGTTGGTGTACGGGGATACCGTTCAAGGTGTAAGGTCATTGTTGGTGTACGGGGATACTGTTCACTGTGTAAGTGTCATTGTTCGTGTACGGGGATACTGTTCATCGTGTATGTGTCATTGTTGGTGTGCGGGGATACTGTTCACTGTGTATATGTCATTGTTGGTGACAGGGATACTGGTCATTCTATGGCATTACATGTGTACGGGGATACTGTTCACTGTGTATGTGTCATTGTCGGTGTACGGGGTACAGTTCACCGTGTAGGTGAAATTGTTGGTGTACGGGGATACTGCTCATCGTGTAAGTGTCATTGTTGGTGTACGGGGATACTGTTCACCGTGTAAGTGTCATTGTTCGTGTACGGGGATATTGTTCATCGTGTCAGTGTCATTGTTGATGTACGGGGATACTGTTCACCGTGGAAGTGTCATTGTTGGTGTACGAGGATAGTGTTCGCCGTGTAAGTGTCACTGTTGATGTAAGGGGATATTGTTCACCGTGTAAGTGTCATTGCTGGTGTACGGGGATACTGTTCGCTGTGTAAGTGTCATTATTGGTGTACGGGGATACTGTTCGCTGTGTAAGTGTCATTATTGGTGCACGGGGATATTGTTCGCTGTGTAAGTGTCATTTTTGTTGTACGGGGATACTGTTCAACGTGTTAGTGTCATTGTTGGTGTACGGGGATACTGTTCACCATGTAGGTGTCCTTGTTGGTGTACGGGGATACTTTTCACTGTGTAAGTGTCGTTGTTGGTGGACGGGGATACTGTTCACTGTGTATGTGTCATTGTTGGTGTACGAGGATACTGTTCACTTTGTAAGTGTCATTGTTGGAGTACGAGTATAGTGTTCGCCGTGTAATTGTCATTGTTGGTGTACGGGGATACTCTTCACAGTGTAAGTGTCATTTTTGGTATATGTCAATTCTGTTCACTGTGTAAGTGTCATTGTTGGTGTACGGGGATACTGTTCACCGTGTAAGTGTCATTGTTGGTGTACGAGGATACTGTTCACTGTGTAAGTGTCATTGTTGGTGTAAGAGGATACTGTTCACCGTGTAAGTGTCATTGTTGGTGTACGGGGATACTCTTCAAGTTATAAGTGTCATTGTTGGTATATGTCGATTTTGTTCACTGTGTAAGTGTCATTGTTGGTGTACGGGGATACTGTTCACTGTGTAAGTGTCATTGTTGGTGTACGGGGATACTGTTCACCGTGTATGTGTCATTGTTGGTGTACGGGGATACTCTTCAAGATGTAAGTGTCATTGTTGGTGTACGAGGATACTCTTCACCGTGTAAGTGTCATTGTTGGTATATGTCAATTCTGTTCGCTGTGTAAGTGTCGTTATTAGTGTACGGGGATACTGTTCACTATGTAAGTGTCATTGTTGGTGTACGGGGATACTGTTCACCGTGTAAGTGTCACTGTTGGTGTACGAGGATACCGTTCACTGTGTTAGTGTCATTGTTGGAGTAAGGGGATACTTTTCACCGTGTAAGTGTCATTGTTGGTGTACGGGGATACTGTTCAAGGTGTAACTGTCATTGTTGGTGTACGGGGATACTGTTCACCGTGTAAGTGTCATTGTTGGTGTACGGGGATACTGTTCAAGGTGTAAGTGTCATTGTTGGTGTACGGGTATACTGTTCTCTGTGTAAGTGTCATTGTTGGTGTACGGGGATACTGTTCAAGGTGTGAGTGTCATTATTGGTGTACGGGGATACTGTTCACCGTGTAAGTGTCATTGTTGGTGTATGTCGTTTCTGTTCACTGTGTAAGTGTCATTGTTGGTGTATGGGGATACTGTTCACCGAGTAAGTGTCATAGCTGGTGTACCGGGATACTGTACACTGTGTAAGTGTCATTGTTCGTGTACGGGGATACTGCTCATCGTGTAAGTGTCATTGTTGGTGTACGGGGATACTGTTCACCGTGTAAGTGTCATTGTTGGTGTTCGGGGATAGTGTTCACCGTGTAAATGTCACTGTTGTTGTACGGGGATATTGTTCACCGTGTAAGTGTCATTGCTGGTGTACGGGGATACTGTTCGCTGTGTAAGTGTCATTGTTGGTGTACGGGGATATTGTTCACTGTGTAAGTGTCATTGTTGGTGTACGGGGATACTGTTCACCGTGTAAGTATCATTGTTGGTTTACGAGGATACTGTTCACTGTGTAAATGTCATTGTTGGTGTACGGGGAAACTGTTCACCGTGTAAGTGTCATTGTTGGTGTACGGGGATACTGTTCAAGGTGTAAGGGTCATTGTTGGTGTACAGGGATACTGTTCACTGTGTAAGTGTCATTGTTCGTGTACGGGGATACTGTTCATCGTGTAGGTGTCATTGTTGGTGTACGGGGATACTGTTCACTGTGTATATGTCATTGTTGGTGTACAGGGATACTGTTCATTCTATGTCATTACATGTGTACGGGGATACTGTTCACTGTGTAAGTGTCATTGTTGGTGTACGGGGATACAGTTCGCCGTGTAAGTGTCACCGTTGGTGTATCGGGGATAATTGTCTCAATCGTGCAAATGTCATTGTTGGTGTACGGGCATACTGTTCGCTGTGTAAGTGTCATTGTTGGTGTACGGGGATACCGTTCGCTGTGGGTGTAATTGTTGGTATACGCCGGGGATACCGTTTCAAACGTGTTTAGTACATTGTTGGTGCACGGGGATACTGGTCACCATGTACGTGTCATTGTTGGTGTACGGGGATACTTTCACCGTGTAAGGTTAATTCTTGGCGTAATGGGATACTGCTCATCGTGTAAGTGTCATTGTTGGTGCACGGGGATACTGGTTCAATCGTAAACGTCATTGTTCGTGTACGGGGATACTGTTCATCGTGTCAGTGCTCATTGTTGATGCACAATGGGATAATTGTTAACCGTGTAAGGTTCATTGTTGGTGTTCGGGATAGTGTCTCAACTTCGCAAGTGTCATTGTTGGTGTACGGGGATATTGTTCACTGTGTAAGTGTCATTGTTGGTGTACGGGGATACTGTTCACCGTGTAAGTGTCATTGTTGGTGTACGGGGATACTGTTCAAGGTATAAGTGTCATTGTTGGTGTACGAGGATACTCTTCACCGTGTAAGTGTCATTGTTGGTATATGTCAATTCTGTTCACTGTGTAAGTGTCATTATTGGTGTACGGGGATACTGTTCACTGTGTAAGTGTCATTATTGGTGAACGGGGATACTGTTCACTGTGTAAGTGTCATTGTTGGTGTACGGGGATACTGTTCACCGTGTAAGTGTCACTGTTGGTGTACGAGGATACCGTTCACTGTGTTAGAGTCACTGTTGGAGTAAGGGGATACTTTTCACCGTGTAAGTGTCATTGTTGGTATACGGGGATACTGGTCAAGGTGTAAGTGTCATTGTTGGTGTACGGGGATACTGTTCACCGTGTAAGTGTCATTGTTGGTGTACGGGGATACTGTTCAAGGTGTAAGTGTCATTGTTGGTGTACGGGGATACTGTTCACTGTGTAAGTGTCATTGTTGGTGTACGGGGATACTGTTCACCGTGTAAGTGTCATTGTTGGTGTACGGGGATACTGTTCAAGGTGTGAGTGTCATTGTTGGTGTACGGGGATACTGTTCACCGTGTAAGTGCCATAGTTGGTGAACCGGGATGCTGTTTACTGTGTAAGTGTCATTGTTCGTGTACGGGGATACTGTTCATCGTGTAAGTGTCATTGTTCGTGTACTGGGATAATGGTCACCATGTAGGTGTCATTGTTGGTGTACGGGGATAATGGTCACCATGTAGGTGTCATTGTTGGTGTACGGGGATACTTTTCACTGTGTAAGTGTCATTCTTGGTGTACGGGGATACTGTTCACTGTGTAAGTGTCATTGTTGGTGTACGGGGATACTGTTCACCGTGTACGTGTCATTGTTGGTGTACGAGGATACTGTTCACTGTGTAAGTGTCATTGTTGGTGTACGGGGATACTGTTCACCGTGTAAGTGTCATTGTTGGTGTACGGGGATACCGTTCAAGGTGTAAGGTCATTGCTGTTGTACGGGGATACTGTTCACTGTGTAAGTGTCATTGTTCGTGTACGGGGATACTGTTCATCGTGTATGTGTCATTGTTGGTGTGCGGGGATACTGTTCACTGTGTATATGTCATTGTTGGTGTACAGGGATACTGGTCATTCTATGGCATTACATGTGTACGGGGATACTGTTCACTGTGTAAGTGTCATTGTTGGAGCACGGGGTACAGTTCACCGTGTAGGTGAAATTGTTGGTGTACGGGGATACTGTTCACTGTGTAAGTGTCATTGTTCGTGTACGGGGATACTGTTCATCGTGTAAGTGTAATTGTTGGTGTACGGTGATACTGTTCACTGTGTATATGTCATTGTTGGTGTACAGGGATACTGTTCAATCTATGTCATTACATGCGTACGGGGATACTCTTCACTGTGTAAGTGTCATTGTTGGTGTACGGGGATATTGTTCACCGTGTAGGTGTCATTGTTGGTGTACGGGGTTACTGTTCACTGTGTAAGTGTCATTGTTGGTGTACGATGATACTGTTCACTGTGTAAGTGTCACTGTTGGTATACAGGGATACTGTTCACTGTGTAAGTGTCATTGTTGGTGTACGGGGATACTGTTCACCGTGTAAGTGTCATTGTTGGTGTACGGGGATACTGTTCAAGGTGTAAGTGTCATTGTTGGTGTACGAGGATGCTCTTCACTGTGTAAGTGTCATTTTTGGTATACGTCAATTCTGTTCACTGTGTAAGTGTCATTATTGGTGTACGGGGATACTGTTCACCGTGTAAGTGTCATTGTTCGTGTACGGGGATACTGCTCATCGTGTAAGTGTCATTGCTGGTGTACGGGGATACTGTTCACCGTGTAAGTGTCATTGTTCGTGTACGGGGATACTGTTCATCGTGTCAGTGTCATTGTTGATGTACGGGGATACTGTTCACCGTGGAAGTGTCATTGTTGGTGTACGGGGATAGTGTTCGCCGTGTAAGTGTCACTGTTGATGTAAGGGGATATTGTTCACCGTGTAAGTGTCATTGCTGGTGTACGGGGATACTGTTCGCTGTGTAAGTGTCATTATTGGTGTACGGGGATACTGTTCGCTGTGTAAGTGTCATTATTGGTGCACGGGGATATTGTTCGCTGTGTAAGTGTCATTTTTGTTGTACGGGGATACTGTTCAACGTGTTAGTGTCATTGTTGGTGTACGGGGATACTGTTCACCATGTAGGTGTCCTTGTTGGTGTACGGGGATACTTTTCACTGTGTAAGTGTCGTTGTTGGTGGACGGGGATACTGTTCACTGTGTATGTGTCATTGTTGGTGTACGAGGATACTGTTCACTTTGTATGTGTCATTGTTGGAGTATGAGTATAGTGTTCGCCGTGTAAGTGTCATTGTTGGTGTACGGGGATACTCTTCACAGTGTAAGTGTCATTTTTGGTATATGTCAATTCTGTTCACTGTGTAAGTGTCATTGTTGGTGTACGGGAATACTGTTCACCGTGTAAGTGTCATTGTTGGTGTACGAGGATACTGTTCACTGTGTAAGTGTCATTGTTGGTGTAAGAGGATACTGTTCACCGTGTAAGTGTCATTGTTGGTGTACGGGGATACTGTTCAAGGTATAAGTGTCATTGTTGGTATATGTCGATTTTGTTCACTGTGTAAGTGTCATTGTTGGTGTACGGGGATACCGTTCACTGTGTAAGTGTCATTGTTGGTTTACGGGGATACTGTTCACCGTGTATGTGTCATTGTTGGTGTACGGGGATACTGTTCAAGGTGTAAGTGTCATTGTTGGTGTACGAGGATACTCTTCACCGTGTAAGTGTCATTGTTGGTATATGTCAATTCTGTTCGCTGTGTAAGTGTCATTATTAGTGTACGGGGATACTGTTCACTATGTAAGTGTCATTGTTGGTGTACGGGGATACTGTTCACCGTGTAAGTGTCACTGTTGGTGTACGAGGATACCGTTCACTGTGTTTGTGTCATTGTTGGAGTAAGGGGATACTTTTCACCGTGTAAGTGTCATTGTTGGTGTACGGGGATACTGTTCAAGGTGTAACTGTCATTGTTGGTGTACGGGCATACTGTTCACCGTGTAAGTGTCATTGTTGGTGTACGGGGATACTGTTCAAGGTGTAAGTGTCATTGTTGGTGTACGGGTATACTGTTCTCTGTGTAAGTGTCATTGTTGGTGTACGGGGATACTGTTCAAGGTGTGAGTGTCATTATTGGTGTACGGGGATACTGTTCACCGTGTAAGTGCCATAGTTGGTGAACCGGGATACTGTTTACTGTGTAAGTTTCATTGTTCGTGTACGGGGATACTGTTCATCGTGTAAGTGTCATTGTTGGTGTACGGGGATACTGGTCACCACGTAGGTGTCATTGTTGGTGTGCGGGGATACTTTTCACTGTGTAAGTGTCATTCTTGGTGTACAGGGATACTGTTCACTGTGTGAGTGTCATTGTTGGTGTACGGGGATACTGTTCACCGTGTACGTGTCATTGTTGGTGTACGGGGATACTGTTCACCGTGTAAGTGTCATTGTTGGTGTACGGGGATACTGTTCAAGGTGTAAGGGTCATTGTTGGTGTATGGGGATACTGTTCACTGTGTAAGTGTCATTGTTCGTGTACGGGGATACTGTTCATCGTGCAAGTGTCATTGTTGGTGTACGGGGATACTGTTCACTGTGTATATGTCATTGTTGGTGCACAGGGATACTGTTCATTCTATGTTATTACATGTGTACGGGGATACTGTTCACTGTGTAAGTGTCATTGTTGGTGTACGGGGATACAGTTCACCGTGGAAGTGTCACTGTTGGTGTACGGGGATACTGTTCACCGTGCAAGTGTCATTGTTGGTGTACGGGTATACTGTTCGCTGTGTAAGTGTCATTGTTGGTGTACGGGGATACTGTTCACTGTGTAAGTGTCATTGTTGGTGTACGGGGATACAGTTCACCGTGTAAGTGTCACTGTTGGTGTACGGGGATACTGTTCACCGTGCAAGTGTCATTGTTGGTGTACGGGTATACTGTTCGCTGTGTAAGTGTCATTGTTGGTGTACGGGGATACTGTTCGCTGTGTATGTGTAATTGTTGGTATACGGGGATACTGTTAAACGTGTTAGTGTCATTGTTGGTGTACGGGGATACTGGTCACCATGTAGGTGTCATTGTTGGTGTACGGGGATACTTTTCACTGTGTAAGTGTCATTCTTGGTGTACGGGGATACTGCTCATCGTGTAAGTGTCATTGTTGGTGTACGGGGGTACTGTTCACCGTGTAAGTGTCATTGTTCGTGTACGGGGATACTGTTCATCGTGTCAGTGTCATTGTTGATGTACGGGGATACTGTTCACCGTGTAAGTGTCATTGTTGGTGTTCGGGGATAGTGTTCACCGTGTAAATGTCACTGTTGTTGTACGGGGATATTGTTCACCGTGTAAGTGTCATTGCTGGTGTACGGGGATACTGTTCGCTGTGTAAGTGTCATTGTTGGTGTACGGGGATACTGTTCACTGTGTAAGTGTCATTGTTGGTGTACGGGGATACTGTTCACCGTGTAAGTATCATTGTTGGTGTACGAGGATACTGTTCACTGTGTAAATGTCATTGTTGGTGTACGGGGAAACTGTTGACCGTGTAAGTGTCATTGTTGGTGTACGGGGATACTGTTCAAGGTGTCAGGGTCATTGTTGGTGTACAGGGATACTGTTCACTGTGTAAGTGTCATTGTTCGTGTACGGGGATACTGTTCATCGTGTAAGTGTCATTGTTGGTGTACGGGGATACTGTTCACAGTGTATATGTCATTGTTGGTGTACAAGGATACTGTTCATTCTATGTCATTACATGTGTACGGGGATACTGTTCACTGTGTAAGTGTCATTGTTGGTGTACGGGGATACAGTTCACCGTGTAAGTGTCACTGTTGGTGTACGGGGATACTGTTCACCGTGCAAATGTCATTGTTGGTGTACGGGTATACTGTTCGCTTTGTAAGTGTCATTGTTGGTGTACGGGGAATCTGTTCGCTGTGTAAGTGTAATTGTTGGTATACGGGGATACTGTTAAACGTGTTAGTGTCATTGTTGGTGTTCGGGGATACTGGTCACCATGTAGGTGTCATTGTTGGTGTACGGGGATACTTTTCACTGTGTAAGTGTCATTCTTGGTGTACGGGGATACTGCTCATCGTGTAAGTGTCATTGTTGGTGTACGGGGATACTGTTCACCGTGTAAATGTCATTGTTCGTGTACGGGGATAATGTTCATCGTGTCAGTGTCATTGTTGATGTACGGGGATACTGTTAACCGTGTAAGTGTCATTGTTGGTGTTCGGGGATAGTGTTCACCGTGTAAGTGTCACTGTTGATGTACGAGGATACTCTTCACCGTGTAAGTGTCATTGTTGGTATATGTCAATTCTGTTCACTGTGTAAGTGTCATTATTGGTGTACGGGGATAACTGATCGTGTAAGTGTCATTGTTGGTGTAATGGGATATTGCTCACCGTGTAAGTGTCATTGTTCGTGTACGGGGATACTGTCCATCGTGTAAGTGTCATTGTTGGTGTACGGGGATACTGTTCACTGTGTATATGTCATTGTTGGTGTACAGGGATACTGTTCATTCTATGTCATTACATGCGTACGGGGATACTGTTCACTGTGTATATGTCATTGTTGGTGTACAGGGATACTGTTCATTCTATGTCATTACATGCGTACGGGGATACTGTTCACTGTGTAAGTGTCATTGTTGGTGTACGGGGATACTGTTCACTGTGTATATGTCATTGTTGGTGTACAGGGATACTGTTCGCTGTGTAAGTGTCATTGTTGGTGTACGGGGATACTGTTCGCTGTGTAAGTGTAATTGTTGGTATACGGGGATACTGTTCGCTGTGTAAGTGTAATTGTTGGTATACGGGGATACTGTTAAACGTGTTAGTGTCATTGTTGGTGTACGGGGATACTGGTCACCATGTAGGTGTCATTGTTGGTGTACGGGGATACTTTTCACTGTGTAAGTGTCATTCTTGGTGTACGGGGATACTGCTCATCGTGTAAGTGTCATTGTTGGTGTACGGGGGTACTGTTCACCGTGTTAATGTCATTGTTCGTGTACGGGGATACTGTTCATCGTGTCAGTGTCATTGTTGATGTACGGGGATACTGTTCACCGTGTAAGTGTCATTGGTGGTGTTCGGGGATAGTGTTCACCGTGTAAGTGTAACTGTTGTTGTACGGGGATATTGTTCACCGTGTAAGTGTCATTGCTGGTGTACGGGGATACTGTTCGCTGTGTAAGTGTCATTGTTGGTGTACGGGGATACTGTTCACTGTGTAAGTGTCATTGTTGGTGTAAGGGGATACTGTTCACCGTGTAAGTATCATTGTTGGCGTACGAGGATACTGTTCACTGTGTAAATGTCATTGTTGGTGTACGGGGAAACTGTTCACCGTGTAAGTGTCATTGTTGGTGTACGGGGATACTGTTCAAGGTGTAAGGGTCATTGTTGGTGTACAGGGATACTGTTCACTGTGTAAGTGTCATTGTTCGTGTACGGGGATACTGTTCATCGTGTAAGTGTCATTGTTGGTGTACGGGGATACTGTTCACTGTGTATATGTCATTGTTGGTGTACAGGGATACTGTTCATTCTATGTCATTACATGTGTACGGGGATACTGTTCTCTGTGTAAGTGTCATTGTTGGTGTACGGGGATACAGTTCACCGTGTAAGTGTCACTGTTGGTGTACGGGGATACTGTTCACCGTGCAAATGTCATTGTTGGTGTACGGGTATACTGTTCGCTGTGTAAGTGTCATTGTTGGTGTACGGGGATACTGTTCGCTGTGCAAATGTCATTGTTGGTGTACGGGTATACTGTTCGCTGTGTAAGTGTCATTGTTGGTGTACGGGGATACTGTTCGCTGTGTAAGTGTAATTGTTGGTATACGGGGATACTGTTAAACGTGTTAGTGTCATTGTTGGTGTTCGGGGATACTGGTCACCATGTAGGTGTCATTGTTGGTGTACGGGGATACTTTTCACTGTGTAAGTGTCATTCTTGGTGTACGGGGATACTGCTCATCGTGTAAGTGTCATTGTTGGTGTACGGGGATACTGTTCACCGTGTAAATGTCATTGTTCGTGTACGGGGATAATGTTCATCGTGTCAGTGTCATTGTTGATGTACGGGGATACTGTTAACCGTGTAAGTGTCATAGTTGGTGTTCGGGGATAGTGTTCACCGTGTAAGTGTCACTGTTGATGTACGGGGATATTGTTCACCGTGTAAGTGTCATTGCTGGTGTACGGGGATACTGTTCGCTGTGTAAGTGTCATTATTGGTGTACGGGGATACTGATCGCTGTGTAAGTGTCATTGTTGGTGTACGGGGATATTGCTCACCGTGTAAGTGTCATTGTTCGTGTACGGGGATACTGTCCATCGTGTAAGTGTCATTGTTGGTGTACGGGGATACTGTTCACTGTGTATATGTCATTGTTGGTGTACAGGGATACTGTTCATTCTATGTCATTACATGCGTACGGGGATACTGTTCACTGTGTAAGTGTCATTGTTGGTGTACGGGGATACTGTTCACCGTGTACGTGTCATTGTTGGTGTACGAGGATACTGTTCACTGTGTAAGTGTCATTGTTGGTGTACGGGGATACTGTTCACCGTGTAAGTGTCATTGTTGGTGTACGGGGATACCGTTCAAGGTGTAAGGTCATTGTTGGTGTACGGGGATACTGTTCACTGTGTAAGTGTCATTGTTCGTGTACGGGGATACTGTTCATCGTGTATGTGTCATTGTTGGTGTGCGGGGATACTGTTCACTGTGTATATGTCATTGTTGGTGACAGGGATACTGGTCATTCTATGACATTACATGTGTACGGGAATACTGTTCACTGTGTATGTGTCATTGTTGGTGTACGGGGTACAGTTCACCGTGTAGGTGAAATTGTTGGTGTACGGGGATACTGTTCACTGTGTAAGTGTCATTGTTCGTGTACGGGGATACTGTTCATCGTGTAAGTGTAATTGTTGGTGTACGGTGATACTGTTCACTGTGTATATGTCATTGTTGGTGTACAGGGATACTGTTCATTCTATGTCATTACATGCGTACGGGGATACTGTTCACTGTGTAAGTGTCATTGTTGGTGTACGGGGATATTGTTCACCGTGTAGGTGTCATTGTTGGTGTACGGGGTTACTGTTCACTGTGTAAGTGTCATTGTTGGTGTACGATGATACTGTTCACTGTGTAAGTGTCACTGTTGGTATACAGGGATACTGTTCACTGTGTAAGTGTCATTGTTGGTGTACGGGGATACTGTTCACCGTGTAAGTGTCATTGTTGGTGTACGGGGATACTGTTCAAGGTGTAAGTGTCATTGTTGGTGTACGAGGATGCTCTTCACTGTGTAAGTGTCATTTTTGGTATACGTCAATTCTGTTCACTGTGTAAGTGTCATTATTGGTGTACGGGGATACTGTTCACCGTGTAAGTGTCATTGTTCGTGTACGGGGATACTGCTCATCGTGTAAGTGTCATTGTTGGTGTACGGGGATACTGTTCACCGTGTAAGTGTCATTGTTCGTGTACGGGGATACTGTTCATCGTGTCAGTGTCATTGTTGATGTACGGGGATACTGTTCACCGTGGAAGTGTCATTGTTGGTGTACGGGGATAGTGTTCGCCGTGTAAGTGTCACTGTTGATGTAAGGGGATATTGTTCACCGTGTAAGTGTCATTGCTGGTGTACGGGGATACTGTTCGCTGTGTAAGTGTCATTATTGGTGTACGGGGATACTGTTCGCTGTGTAAGTGTCATTATTGGTGCACGGGGATATTGTTCGCTGTGTAAGTGTCATTTTTGTTGTACGGGGATACTGTTCAACGTGTTAGTGTCATTGTTGGTGTACGGGGATACTGTTCACCATGTAGGTGTCCTTGTTGGTGTACGGGGATACTTTTCACTGTGTAAGTGTCGTTGTTGGTGGACGGGGATACTGTTCACTGTGTATGTGTCATTGTTGGTGTACGAGGATACTGTTCACTTTGTAAGTGTCATTGTTGGAGTACGAGTATAGTGTTCGCCGTGTAAGTGTCATTGTTGGTGTACGGGGATACTCTTCACAGTGTAAGTGTCATTTTTGGTATATGTCAATTCTGTTCACTGTGTAAGTGTCATTGTTGGTGTACGGGGATACTGTTCACCGTGTAAGTGTCATTGTTGGTGTACGAGGATACTGTTCACTGTGTAAGTGTCATTGTTGGTGTAAGAGGATACTGTTCACCGTGTAAGTGTCATTGTTGGTGTACGGGGATACTGTTCAAGGTATAAGTGTCATTGTTGGTATATGTCGATTTTGTTCACTGTGTAAGTGTCATTGTTGGTGTACGGGGATACTGTTCACTGTGTAAGTGTCATTGTTGGTGTACGGGGATACTGTTCACCGTGTATGTGTCATTGTTGGTGTACGGGGATACTGTTCAAGGTGTAAGTGTCATTGTTGGTGTACGAGGATACTCTTCACCGTGTAAGTGTCATTGTTGGTATATGTCAATTCTGTTCGCTGTGTAAGTGTCATTATTAGTGTACGGGGATACTGTTCACTATGTAAGTGTCATTGTTGGTGTACGGGGATACTGTTCACCGTGTAAGTGTCACTGTTGGTGTACGAGGATACCGTTCACTGTGTTAGTGTCATTGTTGGAGTAAGGGGATACTTTTCACCGTGTAAGTGTCATTGTTGGTGTACGGGGATACTGTTCAAGGTGTAACTGTCATTGTTGGTGTACGGGGATACTGTTCACCGTGTAAGTGTCATTGTTGGTGTACGGGGATACTGTTCAAGGTGTAAGTGTCATTGTTGGTGTACGGGTATACTGTTCTCTGTGTAAGTGTCATTGTTGGTGTACGGGGATACTGTTCAAGGTGTGAGTGTCATTATTGGTGTACGGGGATACTGTTCACCGTGTAAGTTCCATAGTTGGTGAACCGGGATACTGTTTACTGTGTAAGTTTCATTGTTCGTGTACGGGGATACTGTTCATCGTGTAAGTGTCATTGTTGGTGTACGGGGATACTGGTCACCACGTAGGTGTCATTGTTGGTGAACGGGGATACTTTTCACTGTGTAAGTGTCATTCTTGGTGTACAGGGATACTGTTCACTGTGTGAGTGTCATTGTTGGTGTACGGGGATACTGTTCACCGTGTACGTGTCATTGTTGGTGTACGGGGATACTGTTCACCGTGTAAGTGTCATTGTTGGTGTACGGGGATACTGTTCAAGGTGTAAGGGTCATTGTTGGTGTATGGGGATACTGTTCACTGTGTAAGTGTCATTGTTCGTGTACGGGGATACTGTTCATCGTGCAAGTGTCATTGTTGGTGTACGGGGATACTGTTCACTGTGTATATGTCATTGTTGGTGTACAGGGATACTGTTCATTCTATGTCATTACATGTGTACGGGGATACTGTTCACTGTGTAAGTGTCATTGTTCGTGTACGGGGATACAGTTCACCGTGTAAGTGTCACTGTTGGTGTACGGGGATACTGTTCACCGTGCAAGTGTCATTGTTGGTGTACGGGTATACTGTTCGCTGTGTAAGTGTCATTGTTGGTGTACGGGGATACTGTTCACTGTGTAAGTGTCATTGTTGGTGTACGGGGATACAGTTCACCGTGTAAGTGTCACTGTTGGTGTACGGGGATACTGTTCACCGTGCAAGTGTCATTGTTGGTGTACGGGTATACTGTTCGCTGTGTAAGTGTCATTGTTGGTGTACGGGGATACTGTTCGCTGTGTAAGTGTAATTGTTGGTATACGGGGATACTGTTAAACGTGTTAGTGTCATTGTTGGTGTACGGGGATACTGGTCACCATGTAGGTGTCATTGTTGGTGTACGGGGATACTTTTCACTGTGTAAGTGTCATTCTTGGTGTACGGGGATACTGCTCATCCTGTAAGTGTCATTGTTGGTGTACGGGGGTACTGTTCACCGTGTAAATGTCATTGTTCGTGTACGGGGATACTGTTCATCGTGTCAGTGTCATTGTTGATGTACGGGGATACTGTTCACCGTGTAAGTGTCATTGTTGGTGTTCGGGGATAGTGTTCACCGTGTATGTCATTATTGTGTACGGGGATACTGTTCACTGTGTAAGTGTCATTGTTGGTGTACGGGGATACTGTTCACCGTGTAAGTGTCACTGTTGGTGTACGTGTAAGTGTCATTGATGTGGTGTACGTGGTGATACGGGGATAATGTTCGCTGTGTAAGTGTAATTGTTGGTATACGGGGATACTGTTAAACGTGTTAGTGTCATTGTTGGTGTACGGGGATACTGGTCACCATGTAGGTGTCATTGTTGGTGTTCGGGGATACTTTTCACTGTGTAAGTGTCATTGTTGGTGTACGGGGTCATTGTACTGTTCACCGTGTAAATGTCATTGTTCGTGTACGGGGATACTGTTCATCGTGTCAGTGTCATTGTTGATGTACGGGGATACTGTTCACCGTGTAAGTGTCATTGTTGGTGTTCGGGGATAGTGTTCACCGTGTAAGTGTCACTGTTGATGTACGGGGATATTGTTCACCGTGTAAGTGTCATTGCTGGTGTACGGGGATACTGTTCGCTGTGTAAGTGTCATTATTGGTGTACGGGGATACTGATCGCTGTGTAAGTGTCATTGGTGGTGTACGGGGATATTGCTCACCGTGTAAGTGTCATTGTTGGTGTACGGGGATACTGTTCAAGGTGTAAGGGTCATTGTTGGTGTACGGGGATACTGTTCACTGTGTAAGTGTCATTGTTCGTGTACGGGGATACTGTTCATCGTGTAAGTGTCATTGTTGGTGTACGGGGATACTGTTCACTGTGTATATGTCATTGTTGGTGTACAGGGATACTGTTCATTCTATGTCATTACATGCGTACGGGGATACTGTTCACTGTGTAAGTGTCATTGTTGGTGTACGGGGATACTGTTCACTGTGTATATGTCATTGTTGGTGTACAGGGATACTGTTCGCTGTGTAAGTGTCATTGTTGGTGTACGGGGATACTGTTCGCTGTGTAAGTGTAATTGTTGGTATACGGGGATACTGTTCGCTGTGTAAGTGTAATTGTTGGTATACGGGGATACTGTTAAACGTGTTAGTGTCATTGTTGTTGTACCGGGATACTGGTCACCATGTAGGTGTCATTGTTGGTGTACGGGGATACTTTTCACTGTGTAAGTGTCATTCTTGGTGTACGGGGATACTGCTCATCGTGTAAGTGTCATTGTTGGTGTACGGGGATACTGTTCACCGTGTAAATGTCATTGTTCGTGTACGGGGATACTGTTCATCGTGTCAGTGTCATTGTTGATGTACGGGGATACTGTTCACCGTGTAAGTGTCATTGTTGGTGTTCGGGGATAGTGTTCACCGTGTAAGTGTCACTGTTGATGTACGGGGATATTGTTCACCGTGTAAGTGTCATTGCTGGTGTACGGGGATACTGTTCGCTGTGTAAGTGTCATTATTGGTGTACGGGGATACTGTTCGCTGTGTAAGTGTCATTGTTGGTGTACGGGGATATTGTTCACCGTGTAAGTGTCATTGTTGATGTACGAGGATACTGTTCACTTTGTAAGTGTCATTGTTGGTGTACGGGGAAAATGTTCACCGTGTAAGTGTCATTGTTGGTGTACGGGGATACTGTTCAAGGTGTAAGGGTCATTGTTGGTGTACGGGGATACTGTTCACTGTGTAAGTGTCATTGTTCGTGTACGGGGATACTGTTCATCGTGTAAGTGTCATTGTTGGTGTACGGGGATACTGTTCACTGTGTATATGTCATTGTTGGTGTACAGGGATACTGTTCATTCTATGTCATTACATGCGTACGGGGATACTGTTCACTGTGTAAGTGTCATTGTTTATGTACGGGGATACTGTTCACCGTGTAGGTGTCATTGTTGGTGTACGGGGTTACTGTTCACTGTGTAAGTGTCATTGTTGGTGTACGATGATACTCACTGTGTAAGTGTCATTGTTGGTTTAAGAGGATACTGTTCAAGGTATAAGTGTCATTGTTGGTATATGTCGATTCTGTTCACTGTGTAAGTGTCATTGTTGGTATACGGGGATACTGTTCACTGTGTAAGTGTCATTGTTGGTGTACGGGGATACTGTTCACCGTGTAAGTGTCATTGTTGGTGTACGGGGATACTGTTCAAGGTGTAAGTGTCATTGTTGGTGTACGAGGATACTCTTCACCGTGTAAGTGTCATTGTTGGTATACGTCAATTCTGTTCACTGTGTAAGTGTCATTATTGGTGTACGGGGATACTGTTCACGTGTAGTGTCATTGTTCGTGTACGGGGATACTGCTCATCGTGTAAGTGTCATTGTTGGTGTACGGGGATACTGTTCATCGTGTCAGTGTCATTGTTGATGTACGGGGATACTGTTCACCGTGGAAGTGTCACTGTTGGTGTACGGGGAGAGTGTTCGCAGTGTAAGTGTCACTGTTGATGTAAGGGGATCACCGTGAAAGTGTCATTGTTGGTGTACGGGGATACTGTTCGCTGTGTAAGTGTAATTGTTGGTATACGGGGATACTGTTAAACGTGTTAGTGTCATTGTTGGTGTACGGGGATACTGGTCACCATGTAGGTGTCATTGTTGGTGTACGGGGATACTTTTCACTGTGTAAGTGTCATTCTTGGTGTACGGGGATACTGCTCATCGTGTAAGTGTCATTGTTGGTGTACGGGGATACTATTCACCGTGTAAATGTCATTGTTCGTGTACGGGGATACTGTTCATCGTGTCAGTGTCATTGTTGATGTACGGGGATACTGTTCACCGTGTAAGTGTCATTGTTGGTGTTCGGGGAGAGTGTTCACCGTGTAAGTGTCACTGTTGTTGTACGGGGATATTGTTCACCGTGTAAGTGTCATTGCTGGTGTACGGGGATACTGTTCGCTGTGTAAGTGTCATTGTTGGTGTACGGGGATACTGTTCACTGTGTAAGTGTCATTGTTGGTGTACGGGGATACTGTTCACCGTGTACGTGTCATTGTTGGTGTACGGGGATACTGTTCACTGTGTAAGTGTCATTGTTGGTGTACGGGGATACTGTTCACCGTGCAAGTGTCATTGTTGGAGTACGGGGATACCGTTCAAGGTGTAAGGTCATTGTTGGTGTACGGGGATACTGTTCACTGTGTAAGTGTCATTGTTCGTGTACGGGGATACTGTTCATCGTGTATGTGTCATTGTTGGTGTACGGGGATACTGTTCACTGTGTATATGTCATTGTTGGTGTACAGGGATACTGTTCATTCTATGTCATTACATGTGTACGGGGATACTGTTCACTGTGTAAGTGTCATTGTTGGTGTACGGGGATACAGTTCACCGTGTAAGTGTCACTGTTGGTGTACGGGGATACTGTTCACCGTGCAAATGTCATTGTTGGTGTACGGGTATACTGTTCGCTGTGTAAGTGTCATTGTTGGTGTACGGGGATACTGTTCGCTGTGTAAGTGTAATTGTTGGTATACGGGGATACTGTTAAACGTGTTAGTGTCATTGTTGGTGTTCGGGGATACTGGTCACCATGTAGGTGTCATTGTTGGTGTACGGGGATACTTTTCACTGTGTAAGTGTCATTCTTGGTGTACGGGGATACTGCTCATCGTGTAAGTGTCATTGTTGGTGTACGGGGATACTGTTCACCGTGTAAGTGTCATTGTTCGTGTACGGGGATACTGTTCATCGTGTCAGTGTCATTGTTGATGTACGGGGATACTGTTAACCGTGTAAGTGTCATTGTTGGTGTTCGGGGATAGTGTTCACCGTGTAAGTGTCACTGTTGATGTACGGGGATATTGTTCACCGTGTAAGTGTCATTGCTGGTGTACGGGGATACTGTTCGCTGTGTAAGTGTCATTATTGGTGTACGGGGATACTGATCGCTGTGTAAGTGTCATTGTTGGTGTACGGGGATATTGCTCACCGTGTAAGTGTCATTGTTGGTGTACGGGGATACTGTTCAAGGTGTAAGGGTCATTGTTGGTGTACGGGGATACTGTTCACTGTGTAAGTGTCATTGTTCGTGTACGGGGATACTTTTCATCGTGTAAGTGTCATTGTTGGTGTACGGGGATACTGTTTACTGTGTATATGTCATTGTTGGTGTACAGGGATACTGTTCATTCTATGTCATTACATGCGTACGGGGATACTGTTCACTGTGTAAGTGTCATTGTTGGTGTACGGGGATACTGTTCACTGTGTATATGTCATTGTTGGTGTACAGGGATACTGTTCGCTGTGTAAGTGTCATTGTTGGTGTACGGGGATACTCTTCGCTGTGTAAGTGTAATTGTTGGTATACGGGGATATTGTTCGCTGTGTAAGTGTAATTGTTGGTATACGGGGATACTGTTAAACGTGTTAGTGTCATTGTTGGTGTACGGGGATACTGGTCACCATGTAGGTGTCATTGTTGGTGTACGGGGATACTTTTCACTGTGTAAGTGTCATTCTTGGTGTACGGGGATACTGCTCATCGTGTAAGTGTCATTGTTGGTGTACGGGGATACTATTCACCGTGTAAATGTCATTGTTCGTGTACGGGGATACTGTTCATCGTGTCAGTGTCATTGTTGATGTACGGGGATACTGTTCACCGTGTAAGTGTCATTGTTGGTGTACGGGGATAGTGTTCACCGTGTAAGTGTCACTGTTGTTGTACGGGGATATTGTTCACCGTGTAAGTGTCATTGCTGGTGTACGGGGATACTGTTCGCTGTGTAAGTGTCATTGTTGGTGTACGGGGATATTGTTCACTGTGTAAGTGTCATTGTTGGTGTACGGGGATACTGTTCACCGTGTAAGTATCATTGTTGGTGTACGAGGATACTGTTCACTGTGTAAATGTCATTGTTGGTGTACGGGGAAACTGTTCACCGTGTAAGTGTCATTGTTGGTGTACGGGGATACTGTTCAAGGTGTAAGGGTCATTGTTGGTGTACAGGGATAGTGTTCACTGTGTAAGTGTCATTGTTCGTGTACGGGGATACTGTTCATCGTGTAAGTGTCATTGTTGGTGTACGGGGATACTGTTCACTGTGTATATGTCATTGTTGGTGTACAGGGATACTGTTCATTCTATGTCATTACATGTGTACGGGGATACTGTTCTCTGTGTAAGTGTCATTGTTGGTGTACGGGGATACAGTTCACCGTGTAAGTGTCACTGTTGGTGTACGGGGATACTGTTCACCGTGCAAATGTCATTGTTGGTGTACGGGTATACTGTTCGCTGTGTAAGTGTCATTGTTGGTGTACGGGGATACTGTTCGCTGTGTAAGTGTAATTGTTGGTATACGGGGATACTGTTAAACGTGTTAGTGTCATTGTTGGTGTACGGGGATACTGGTCACCATGTAGGTGTCATTGTTGGTGTACGGGGATACTTTTCACTGTGTAAGTGTCATTCTTGGTGTACGGGGATACTGCTCATCGTGTAAGTGTCATTGTTGGTGTACGGGGATACTGTTCACCGTGTAAATGTCATTGTTCGTGTACGGGGATACTGTTCATCGTGTCAGTGTCATTGTTGATGTACGGGGATACTGTTAACCGTGTAAGTGTCATTGTTGGTGTTCGGGGATAGTGTTCACCGTGTAAGTGTCACTGTTGATGTACGGGGATATTGTTCACCGTGTAAGTGTCATTGCTGGTGTACGGGGATACTGTTCGCTGTGTAAGTGTCATTATTGGTGTACGGGGATACTGATCGCTGTGTAAGTGTCATTGTTGGTGTACGGGGATATTGCTCACCGTGTAAGTGTCATTGTTGGTGTACGGGGATACTGTTCAAGGTGTAAGGGTCATTGTTGGTGTACGGGGATACTGTTCACTGTGTAAGTGTCATTGTTCGTGTACGGGGATACTTTTCATCGTGTAAGTGTCATTGTTGGTGTACGGGGATACTGTTCACTGTGTATATGTCATTGTTGGTGTACGGGGAAACTGTTCACCGTGTAAGTGTCATTGTTGGTGTACGGGGATACTGTTCAAGGTGTAAGGGTCATTGTTGGTGTACAGGGATATTGTTCACTGTGTAAGTGTCATTGTTCGTGTACGGGGATACTGTTCATCGTGTAAGTGTCATTGTTGGTGTACGGGGATACTGTTCACTGTGTATATGTCATTGTTGGTGTACAGAGATACTGTTCATTCTATGTCATTACATGTGTACGGGGATACTGTTCACTGTGTAAGTGTCATTGTTGGTGTACGGGGATACAGTTCACCGTGTAAGTGTCACTGTTGGTGTACGGGGATACTGTTCACCGTGCAAGTGTCATTGTTGGTGTACGGGTATACTGTTCGCTGTGTAAGTGTCATTGTTGGTGTACGGGGATACTGTTCGCTGTGTAAGTGTAATTGTTGGTATACGGGGATACTGTTAAACGTGTTAGTGTCATTGTTGGTGTACGGGGATACTGGTCACCATGTAGGTGTCATTGTTGGTGTACGGGGATACTTTTCACTGTGTAAGTGTCATTCTTGGTGTACGGGGATACTGCTCATCGTGTAAGTGTCATTGTTGGTGTACGGGGATACTGTTCACCGTGTAAATGTCATTGTTCGTGTACGGGGATACTGTTCATCGTGTCAGTGTCATTGTTGATGTACGGGGATACTGTTAACCGTGTAAGTGTCATTGTTGGTGTTCGGGGATAGTGTTCACCGTGTAAGTGTCACCGTTGATGTACGGGGATATGGTTCACCGTGTAAGTGTCATTGCTGGTGTACGGGGATACTGTTCGCTGTGTAAGTGTCATTATTGGTGTACGGGGATACTGTTCGCTGTGTAAGTGTCATTGTTGGTGTACGGGGATATTGTTCACCGTGTAAGTGTCATTGTTGATGTACGAGGATACTGTTCACTTTGTAAGTGTCATTGTTGGTGTACGGGGAAAATGTTCACCGTGTAAGTGTCATTGTTGGTGTACGGGGATACTGTTCACTGTGTAAGTGTCATTGTTGGTGTACGGGGATACTGTTCACTGTGTAAGTGTCATTGTTGGTGTACGGGGATACTGTTCACCGTGTAAGTGTCATTGTTGGTGTACGGGGATACTGTTCAAGGTGTAAGTGTCATTGTTGGTGTACGGGGATACTGTTCAAGGTGTAAGGGTCATTGTTGGTGTACGGGGATACTGTTCACTGTGTAAGTGTCATTGTTCGTGTACGGGGATACTGTTCATCGTGTAAGTGTCATTGTTGGTGTACGGGGATACTGTTCACTGTGTATATGTCATTGTTGGTGTACAGGGATACTGTTCATTCTATGTCATTACATGCGTACGGGGATACTGTTCACCGTGTAAGTGTCATTGTTGGTGTACGGGGATACTGTTCACTGTGTAAGTATCATTGTTGGTGTACGGGGATACTGTTCATCGTGTCAGTGTCATTGTTGATGTACGGGGATACTGTTAACCGTGTAAGTGTCATTGTAGGTGTACGGGGATAGTGTTCGCCGTGTAAGTGTCACTGTTGATGTACGGGTATATAGTTCACCGTGTAAGTGTCATTGCTGGTGTACGGGGATACTGTTCGTTGTGTAAGTGTCATTATTGGTGTACGGGGATACTATTCGCTGTGTAAGTGTCATTGTTGGTGTATGGGGATACTGTTCAAGGTGTAAGTGTCATTGTTGGTGTACGGGGATACTGTTCACTGTGTAAGTTTCATTGTTGGTGTACGGGGATACTGTTCATCGTGTCAGTGTCATTGTTAATGTACGGGGATACTGTTCACCGTGTAAGTGTCATTGTAGGTGTACGGGGATAATGTTCGCCGTGTAAGTGTCACTGTTGATGTACGGGGATATTGTTCACCGTGTAAGTGTCATTGCTGGTGTACGGGGATACTGTTCGCTGTGTAAGTGTCATTATTGGTGTACGGGGATACTGTTCGCTGTGTAAGTGTCATTGTTGGTGTACGGGGATATTGTTCACCGTGTAAGTGTCATTGTTGATGTACGAGGATACTGTTCACTGTGTAAGTGTCATTGTTAGTGTACGGGGAAATTGTTCACCGTGTAAGTGTCATTGTTGGTGTACGGGGATACTGTTCAAGGTGTAAGGGTCATTGTTGGTGTACGGGTATACTGTTCACTGTGTAAGTGTCATTGTTCGTGTAAGGGGATACTGTTCATCGTGTAAGTGTCATTGTTGGTGTACGGGGATACTGTTCACTGTGTATATGTCATTGTTATTGTACAGGGATACTGTTAATTCTATGTCATTACATGTGTACGGGGATACTGTTCACTGTGTAAGTGTCATTGTTGGTGTACGAGGATACTGTTCACTGTGTAAGTGTCATTGTTGGTGTAAGAGGATACTGTTCACCGTGTAAGTGTCATTGTTGGTGTACGGGGATACTGTTCAAGGTATAAGTGTTATTGTTGGTATATGTCGATCCTGTTCACTGTGTAAGTGTCATTGTTGGTGTACGGGGATACTGTTCACTGCGTAAGTGTCATTGTTGGTGTACGGGGATACTCTTCACCGTGTAAGTGTCATTGTTGGTGTACGGGGATACTGTTCAAGGTGTAAGTGTCATTGTTGATGTACGAGGATACTCTTCACCGTGTAAGTGTCATTGTTGGTATATGTCAATTCTGTTCACTGTGTAAGTGTCATTATTGGTGTACGGGGATACTGTTCACTGTGTAAGTGTCATTATTGGTGAACGGGGATACTGTTCACTGTGTAAGTGTCATTGTTGGTGTACGGGGATACTGTTCACCTTGTAAGTGTCACTGTTGGTGTACGAGGATACCGTTCACTGTGTTAGTGTCATTGTTGGAGTAAGGGGATACTTTTCACCGTGTAAGTGTCATTGTTGGTGTACGGGGATACTGGTCAAGGTGTAAGTGTCATTGTTTCTGTACGGGGATACTGTTCACCGTGTAAGTGTTATTATTGGTGTACGGGGATACTGTTCAAGGTGTAAGTGTCATTGTTGGTGTACGGGGATACTGTTCACTGTGTAAGTGTCATTGTTGGTGTACGGGGATACTGTTCACCGTGTAAGTGCCATAGTTGGTGAACCGGGATACTGTTTACTGTGTAAGTGTCATTGTTCGTGTACGAGGATACTGTTCAAGGTGTAAGTGTCATTGTTGGTGTACAAGGATACTCTTCACCGTGTAAGTGTCATAGTTGGTATATGTCAATTCTGTTCACTGTGTAAGTGTCATTATTGGTGTACGGGGATACTGTTCACTGTGTAAGTGTCATTGTTGGTGTACGGGGATACTGTTCACCGTGTAAGTGGCATTGTTGGTGTACGGGGATACTGTTCAAGGTGTAAGTGTCATTGTTGGTGTACGGGGATACTGTTCACCGTGTAAGTGTCATTGTTGATGTATGTCGTTTCTGTTCACTGTGTAAGTGTCATTGTTGGTGTATGGGGATACTGTTCACCGTGTAAGTGTCATAGCTGGTGTACCGGGATACTGTACACTGTGTAAGTGTCATTGTTCGTGTACGGGGATACTGCTCATCGTGTAAGTGTCATTGTTGGTGTACGGGGATACTGTTCACCGTGTAAGTGTCATTGTTCGTGTACGGGGATACTGTTCATCGTGTCAGTGTCATTTTTGATGTACGGGGATACTGTTCACCGTGTAAGTGTCATTGTTGGTGTACGGGGATAGTGTTCGCCGTGTAAGTGTCACTGTTGATGTACGGGGATACTGTTCACCGTGCAAGTGTCATTGTTGGTGTACGGGGATACTGTTCATCGTGTAAGTGTCATTGTTGGTGTGCGGGGATACTGTTCACTGTGTATATGTCATTGTTGGTGTACAGGGATACTGTTAATTCTATGTCGTTACATGTGTACGGGGATACTGTTCACTGTGTAAGTGTCATTGTTGATGTACGAGGATACTGTTCACTGTGTAAGTGTCATTGTTGGTGTAAGAGGATACTGTTCACCGTGTAAGTGTCATTGTTGGTGTACGGGGATACTGTTCAAGGTATAAGTGTTATTGTTGGTATATGTCGATTCTGTTCACTGTGTAAGTGTCATTGTTGGTGTACGGGGATATTGTTCACTGTGTAAGTGTCATTGTTGGTGTACGGGGATACTGTTCACCGTGTAAGTGTCATTGTTGGTGTACGAGGATACTCTTCACCGTGTAAGTGTCATTGTTGGTATATGTCAATTCTGTTCACTGTGTAAGTGTCATTATTGTTGTACGGGGATACTGTTCACTGTGTAAGTGTCATTATTGGTGAACGGGGATACTGTTCACTGTGTAAGTGTCATTGTTGGTGTACGGGGATACTGTTCACCGTGTAAGTGTCATTGTTGGTGTACGGGGATACTGTTCACCGTGTAAGTGTCATTGTTGGTGTACGGGGATACTGTTCAAGGTGTGAGTGTCATTGTTGGTGTACGGGGATACTGTTCACCGTGTAAGTGCCATATTTGGTGAACCGGGATGCTGTTTACTGTGTAAGTGTCATTGTTCGTGTACGGGGATACTGTTCATCGTGTAAGTGTCATTGTTCGTGTACTGGGATAATGGTCACCACGTAGGTGTCATTGTTGGTGTACGGGGATAATGGTCACCACGTAGGTGTCATTGTTGGTGTACGGGGATACTTTTCACTGTGTAAGTGTCATTCTTGGTGTACGGGGATACTGTTCACTGTGTAAGTGTCATTGTTGGTGTACGGGGATACTGTTCACCGTGTACGTGTCATTGTTGGTGTACGAGGATACTGTTCACTGTGTAAGTGTCATTGTTGGTGTACGGGGATACTGTTCACCGTGCAAGTGTCATTGTTGGAGTACGGGGATACCGTTCAAGGTGTAAGGTCATTGTTGGTGTACGGGGATACTGTTCACTGTGTAAGTGTCATTGTTCGTGTACGGGGATACTGTTCATCGTGTATGTGTCATTGTTGGTGTGCGGGGATACTGTTCACTGTGTATATGTCATTGTTGGTGTACAGGGATACTGGTCATTCTATGGCATTACATGTGTACGGGGATACTGTTCACTGTGTAAGTGTCATTGTTGGTGTACGGGGTACAGTTCACCGTGTAGGTGAAATTGTTGGTGTACGGGGATACTGTTCACTGTGTAAGTGTCATTGTTCGTGTACGGGGATACTGTTCATCGTGTAAGTGTAATTGTTGGTGTACGGTGATACTGTTCACTGTGTATATGTCATTGTTGGTGTACAGGGATACTGTTCATTCTATGTCATTACATGCGTACGGGGATACTGTTCACTGTGTAAGTGTCATTGTTGGTGTACGGGTATACTGTTCAAGGTATGAGTGTCATTGTTGGTATATGTCGATTCTGTTCACTGTGTAAGGGTCATTGTTGGTATACAGGGATACTGTTCACTGTGTAAGTGTCATTGTTGGTGTACGGGGATACTGTTCACCGTGTAAGTGTCATTGTTGGTGTACGGGGATACTGTTCAACGTGTAAGTGTCATTGTTGGTGTACAAGGATGGTCTTCACCGTGTAAGTGTCATTTTTGGTATACGTCAATTCTGTTCACTGTGTAAGTGTCATTATTGGTGTACGGGGATACTGTTCACTGTGTATGTGTCATTGTTGGTGTACGGGGATACTGTTCACCGTGTAAGTGTCATTGTTCGTGTACGGGGACACTGCTCATCGTGTAAGTGTCATTGTTGGTGTACGGGGATACTGTTCACCGTGTAAGTGTCATTGTTCGTGTACGGGGATACTGTTCATCGTGTAAGTGTCATTGTTGGTGTAAGGGCATAGTGTTCGCCGTGTAAGTGTCACTGTTGGTGTACGGGGATACTGTTCACCGTGTAAGTGTCATTGTTGGTGTACGGGGATACTGTTCACCGTGCAAGTGTCATTGTTGGTGTACGGGTATACTGTTCGCTGTGTAAGTGTCATTGTTGGTGTACGGGGATACTGTTCGCTGTGTAAGTGTCATTGTTGGTATACGGGGATACTGTTAAACATGTTAGTGTCATTGTTGGTGTACGGGGATACTTTTCACTTTGTAAGTGTCATTTTTGGTGTACGGGGATACTGTTCAAGGTGTAAGTGTCATTGTTGGTGTACGAGGATACTCTTCACCGTGTAAGTGTCATTGTTGGTATATGTCAATTCTGTTCACTGTGTAAGTGTCATTCTTGGTGTACGGGGATACTGTTCACCGTGTAAGTGTCATTGTTGGTGTACGGGGATACTGTTCAAGGTGTAAGTGTCATTGTTGGTGTACGAGGATACTCTTCACCGTGTAAGTGTCATTGTTGGTATATGTCAATTCTGTTCACTGTGTAAGTGTCATTGTTGGTATACGGGGATACTGTTAAACGTGTTTGTGTCATTGTTGATGTACGGGGATACTGGTCACCACGTAGGTGTCATTGTTGGTGTACGGGGATACTTTTCACTGTGTATGTGTCATTCTTGGTGTACGGGGATACTGTTCACTGTGTAAGTGTCATTGTTTTTGTACTGGAATACTGTTCACCGTGTACGTGTCATTGTTGGTGTACGAGGATACTGTTCACTGTGTAAGTGTCATTGTTGGTGTACGGGGATACTGTTCGCTGTGTAAGTGTCATTGTTGGTATACGGGGATATTGTTAAACGTGTTAGTGTCATTGTTGGTGAACGGGGATACTTTTCACTGTATAAGTGTCATTCTTGGTGTACGGGGATACTGTTCACCGTGTAAGTGTCATTGTTGGTGTACGGGGATACTGTTCAAGGTGAAAGTGTCATTGTTGGTGTACGAGGATACTCTTCACCGTGTAAATGTCATTGTTGGTATATGTCAATTCTGTTCACTGTGTAAGTGTCATTATTGGTGTACGGGGATACTGTTCACCGTGTAAATGTCATTGTTGGTGTACGGGGATACTGTTCAAGGTGTAAGGGTCATTGTTGGTGTACGGGAATACTGTTCACTGTGTAAGTGTCATTGTTCGTGTACGGGGATACTGTTCATCGTGTAAGTGTCATTGTTGGTGTACGGGGATACTGTTCACTGTGTATATGTCATTGTTGGTGTTCAGGGATACTGTTCATTCTATGTTATTACATGTGTACGGGGATATTGTTCACTGTGTAGGTGTCATTATTGGTGTACGGGGATACAGTTCACCGTGTAGGTCTCATTGTTGGTGTACGGGGTTACTGTTCACTGTGTAAGTGTCATTGTTGGTGTACGGGGATACTGATCACCGTGTAAGTGTCATTGTTGGTGTACGAGGACACTGTTCACTGTGTAAGTGTCATTGTTGGTGTAAGAGGATACTGTTCACAGTGTAAGTGTCATTGTTGGTGTACGGGAATACTGTTCACTGTGTAAGTATCATTGTTGGTGTACGGGGATACTGTTCATCGTGTCAGTGTCATTGTTGATGTACGGGGATACTGTTAACCGTGTAAGTGTCATTGTAGGTGTACGGGGATAGTGTTCGCCGTGTAAGTGTCACTGTTGATGTACGGGGATATTGTTCACCGTGTAAGTGTCATTGCTGGTGTACGGGGATACTGTTCGCTGTGTAAGTGTCATTATTGGTGTACGGGGATACTGTTCGCTGTGTAAGTGTCATTGTTGGTGTACGGGGATATTGTTCACCGTGTAAGTGTCATTGTTGATGTACGAGGATACTGTTCACTGTGTAAGTGTCATTGTTAGTGTACGAGGAAATTGTTCACCGTGTAAGTGTCATTGGTGGTGTACGGGGATACTGTTCAAGGTGTAAGGGTCATTGTTGGTGTACGGGTATACTGTTAACTGTGTAAGTGTCATTGTTCGTGTAAGGGGATACTGTTCATCGTGTAAGTGTCATTGTTGGTGTACGGGGATACTCTTCACTGTGTATATGTCATTGTTGTTGTACAGGGATACTGTTAATTCTATGTCATTACATTTGTACGGGGATACTGTTCACTGTGTAAGTGTCATTGTTGGTGTACGAGGATACTGTTCACTGTGTAAGTGTCATTGTTGGTGTAAGAGGATACTGTTCACCGTGTAAGTGTCATTGTTGGTGTACGGGGATACTGTTCAAGGTATAAGTGTCATTGTTGGTATATGTGGATTCTGTTCACTGTGTAAGTGTCATTGTTGGTGTACGGGGATACTGTTCACTGTGTAAGTGTCATTGTTGGTGTACGGGGATACTCTTCACCGTGTAAGTGTCATTGTTGGTGTACGGGGATACTGTTCATTCTATGTCATTACATGTGTACGGGGATACTGTTCACTGTGTAAGTGTCATTGTTGGTGTACGGGGATACAGTTCACCGTGTAAGTGTCACTGTTGGTGTACGGGGATACTGTTCACCGTGCAAATGTCATTGTTGGTGTACGGGTATACTGTTCGCTGTGTAAGTGTCATTGTTGGTGTACGGGGATACTGTTCGCTGTGTAACTGTAATTGTTGGTATACGGGGATACTGTTAAACGTGTTAGTGTCATTGTTGGTGTACGGGGATACTGGTCACCATGTAGGTGTCATTGTTGGTGTACGGGGATACTTTTCACTGTGTAAGTGTCATTCTTGGTGTACGGGGATACTGCTCATCGTGTAAGTGTCATTGTTGGTGTACGGGGGTACTGTTCACCGTGTTAATGTCATTGTTCGTGTACGGGGATACTGTTCATCGTGTCAGTGTCATTGTTGATGTACGGGGATACTGTTCACCGTGTAAGTGTCATTGGTGGTGTTCGGGGATAGTGTTCACCGTGTAAGTGTAACTGTTGTTGTACGGGGATATTGTTCACCGTGTAAGTGTCATTGCTGGTGTACGGGGATACTGTTCGCTGTGTAAGTGTCATTGTTGGTGTACGGGGATACTGTTCACTGTGTAAGTGTCATTGTTGGTGTAAGGGGATACTGTTCACCGTGTAAGTATCATTGTTGGCGTACGAGGATACTGTTCACTGTGTAAATGTCATTGTTGGTGTACGGGGAAACTGTTCACCGTGTAAGTGTCATTGTTGGTGTACGGGGACACTGTTCAAGGTGTAAGGGTCATTGTTGGTGTACAGGGATACTGTTCACTGTGTAAGTGTCATTGTTCGTGTACGGGGATACTGTTCATCGTGTAAGTGTCATTGTTGGTGTACGGGGATACTGTTCACTGTGTATATGTCATTGTTGGTGTACAGGGATACTGTTCATTCTATGTCATTACATGCGTACGGGGATACTGTTCACCGTGTAAGTGTCAATGTTGGTGTACGGGGATACTGTTCACTGTGTAAGTATCATTGTTGGTGTACGGGGATACTGTTCATCGTGTCAGTGTCATTGTTGATGTACGGGGATACTGTTAACCGTGTAAGTGTCATTGTAGGTGTACGGGGATAGTGTTCGCCGTGTAAGTGTCACTGTTGATGTACGGGGATATTGTTCACCGTGTAAGTGTCATTGCTGGTGTACGGGGATACTGTTCGCTGTGTAAGTGTCATTATTGGTGTACGGGGATACTGTTCGCTGTGTAAGTGTCATTGTTGGTGTACGGGGATATTGTTCACCGTGTAAGTGTCATTGTTGATGTACGAAGATACTGTTCACTGTGTAAGTGTCATTGTTAGTGTACGGGGAAATTGTTCACCGTGTAAGTGTCATTGTTGGTGTACGGGGATACTGTTCAAGGTGTAAGGGTCATTGTTGGTGTACGGGTATACTGTTCACTGTGTAAGTGTCATTGTTCGTGTAAGGGGATACTGTTCATCGTGTAAGTGTCATTGTTGGTGTACGGGGATACTGTTCACTGTGTATATGTCATTGTTGTTGTACAGGGATACTGTTAATTATATGTCATTACATGTGTACGGGGATACTGTTCACTGTGTAAGTGTCATTGTTGGTGTACGAGGATACTGTTCACTGTGTAAGTGTCATTGTTGGTGTAAGAGGATACTGTTCACCGTGTAAGTGTCATTGTTGGTGTACGGGTATACTGTTCAAGGTATAAGTGTCATTGTTGGTATATGTCGATTCTGTTCACTGTGTAAGTGTCATTGTTGGTGTACGGGGATACTGTTCTCTGTGTAAGTGTCATTGTTGGTGTATGGGGATACTGTTCACCGTATATGTGTCATTGTTGGTGTACGGGGATACTTTTCAAGTTATAAGTGTCATTGTTGGTGTACGAGGATACTCTTCACCGTGTAAGTGTCATTATTGGTATATGTCAATTATGTTCACTGTGTAAGTGTCATTATTGGTGTACGGGGATACTGTTCAATGTGTCAGTGTCATTGTTGGTGTACGGGGATACTGTTCACCGTGTAAGTGTCACTGTTGGTGTACGAGGATACCGTTCACTGTGTTAGTGTCATTGTTGGAGTAAGGGGATACTTTTCACCGTGTAAGTGTCATTGTTGGTGTACGGGGATACTGGTCACCGTGTAAATGTTATTGTTGGTGTACGGGGATACTGTTCACCGTGTAAGTGTCATTGTTGGAGTACGGGGATACCGTTCTAGGTGTAAGGTCATTGTTGGTGTACGGGGATACTGTTCACTGTGTAAGTGTCATTGTTGGTGTACGGGGATACTGTTCACTGTGTAAGTGTCATTGTTGGTGTACGGGGATACTGTTCACCGTGTAAGTGCCATAGTTGGTGAACCGGGATACTGTTTACTGTGTAAATGTCATTGTTCGTGTACGAGGATACTGTTCAAGGTGTAAGTGTCATTGTTGGTGTACAAGGATACTCTTCACCGTGTAAGTGTCATTGTTGGTATATGTCAATTCTGTTCACTGTGTAAGTGTCATTATTGGTGTACGGGGATACTGTTCACTGTGTAAGTGTCATTGTTGGTGTACGGGGATACTGTTCACCGTGTAAGTGTCATTGTTGGTGTACGGGGATACTGTTCAAGGTGTAAGTGTCATTGTTGGTGTACGGGGATACTGTTCACCGTGTAAGTGTCATTGTTGATGTATGTCGTTTCTGTTCACTGTGTAAGTGTCATTGTTGGTGTATGGGGATACTGTTCACCGTGTAAGTGTCATAGCTGGTGTACCGGGATACTGTACACTGTGTAAGTGTCATTGTTCGTGTACGGGGATATTGCTCATCGTGAAAGTGTCATTGTTGGTGTACGGGGATACTGTTCACCGTGTAAGTGTCATTGTTCGTGTACGGGGATACTGTTCATCGTGTCAGTGTCATTTTTGATGTACGGGGATACTGTTCACCGTGTATGTGTCATTGTTGGTGTACGGGGATAGTGTTCGCCGTGTAAGTGTCACTGTTGATGTACGGGGATACTGTTCACCGTGTAAGTGTCATTGTTGGTGTACGGGGATACTGTTCAACGTGTAAGTGTCATTGTTGGTGTGCGGGGATACTGTTCACTGTGTATATGTCATTGTTGGTGTACAGGGATACTGTTCAAGGTGTAAGGGTCATTGTTGGTGTACAGGGATACTGTTCACTGCGTAAGTGTCATTGTTCGTGTACGGGGATACTGTTCATCGTGTAAGTGTCATTGTTGGTGTACGGGGATACTGTTCACTGTGTATATGTCATTGTTGGTGTACAGGGATACTGTTCATTCTATGTCATTACATGTGTACGGGGATACTGTTCACTGTGTAAGTGTCATTGTTGGTGTACGGGGATACAGTTCACCGTGTAAGTGTCACTGTTGGTGTACGGGGATACTGTTCACCGTGCAAGTGTCATTGTTGGTGTACGGGGATACTGTTCGCTGTGTAAGTGTAATTGTTGGTATACGGGGATACTGTTAAACGTGTTAGTGTCATTGTTGGTGTACGGGGATACTGGTCACCATGTAGGTGTCATTGTTGGTGTACGGGGATACTTTTCACTGTGTAAGTGTCATTCTTGGTGTACGGGGATACTGCTCATCGTGTAAGTGTCATTGTTGCTGTACGGGGATACTGTTCACCGTGTAAATGTCATTGTTCGTGTACGGGGATACTGTTCATCGTGTCAGTGTCATTGTTGATGTACGGGGATACTGTTAACCGTGTAAGTGTCATTGTTGGTGTTCGGGGATAGTGTTCACCGTGTAAGTGTCACTGTTGATGTACGGGGATATTGTTCACCGTGTAAGTGTCATTGCTGGTGTACGGGGATACTGTTCGCTGTGTAAGTGTCATTATTGGTGTACGGGGATACTGTTCGCTGTGTAAGTGTCATTGTTGGTGTACGGGGATATTGTTCACCGTGTAAGTGTCATTGTTGATGTACGAGGATACTGTTCACCTTGTAAGTGTCATTGTTGGTGTACGGGGAAAATGTTCACCGTGTAAGTGTCATTGTTGGTGTACGGGGATACTGTTCAAGGTGTAAGGGTCATTGTTGGTGTACGGGGATACTGTTCACTGTGTAAGTGTCATTGTTCGTGTACGGGGATACTGTTCATCGTGTAAGTGTCATTGTTGGTGTACAGGGATACTGTTCATTCTATGTCATTACATGCGTACGGGGATACTGTTCACCGTGTAAGTGTCATTGTTGGTGTACGGGGATACTGTTCACTGTGTAAGTATCATTGTTGGTGTACGGGGATACTGTTCATCGTGTCAGTGTCATTGTTGATGTACGGGGATACTGTTAACCGTGTAAGTGTCATTGTAGGTGTACGGGGATAGTGTTCGCCGTGTAAGTGTCACTGTTGATGTACGGGGATATTGTTCACCGTGTAAGTGTCATTGCTGGTGTACGGGGATACTGTTCGCTGTGTAAGTGTCATTATTGGTGTACGGGGATACTGTTCGCTGTGTAAGTGTCATTGTTGGTGTATGGGGATACTGTTCAAGGTGTAAGTGTCATTGTTGGTGTACGGGGATACTGTTCACTGTGTAAGTTTCATTGTTGGTGTACGGGGATACTGTTCATCGTGTCAGTGTCATTGTTGATGTACGGGGATACTGTTCACCGTGTAAGTGTCATTGTAGGTGTACGGGGATAGTGTTCGCCGTGTAAGTGTCACTGTTGATGTACGGGGATATTGTTCACCGTGTAAGTGTCATTGCTGGTGTACGGGGATACTGTTCGCTGTGTAAGTGTCATTATTGGTGTACGGGGATACTGTTCGCTGTGTAAGTGTCATTGTTGGTGTACGCGGATATTGTTCACCGTGTAAGTGTCATTGTTGATTTACGAGGATACTGTTCACTGTGTAAGTGTCATTGTTAGTGTACGGGGAAATTGTTCACCGTGTAAGTGTCATTGTTGGTGTACGGGGATACTGTTCAAGGTGTAAGGGTCATTGTTGGTGTACGGGTATACTGTTAACTGTGTAAGTGTCATTGTTCGTGTAAGGGGATACTGTTCATCGTGTAAGTGTCATTGTTGGTGTACGGGGATACTGTTCACTGTGTATATGTCATTGTTGTTGTACAGGGATACTGTTAATTCTATGTCATTACATGTGTACGGGGATACTGTTCACTGTGTAAGTGTCATTGTTGGTGTACGAGGATACTGTTCACTGTGTAAGTGTCATTGTTGGTGTAAGAGGATACTGTTCACCGTGTAAGTGTCATTGTTGGTGTACGGGGATACTGTTCAAGGTATAAGTGTTATTGTTGGTATATGTCGATTCTGTTCACTGTGTAAGTGTCATTGTTGGTGTACGGGGATACTGTTCACTGTGTAAGTGTCATTGTTGGTGTACGGGGATACTCTTCACCGTGTAAGTGTCATTGTTGGTGTACGGGGATACTGTTCATTCTATGTCATTACATGTGTACGGGGATACTGTTCACTGTGTAAGTGTCATTGTTGGTGTACGGGGATACAGTTCACCGTGTAAGTGTCACTGTTGGTGTACGGGGATACTGTTCACCGTGCAAGTGTCATTGTTGGTGTACGGGTATACTGTTCGCTGTGTAAGTGTCATTGTTGGTGTACGGGGATACTGTTCGCTGTGTAAGTGTAATTGTTGGTATACGGGGATACTGTTAAACGTGTTAGTGTCATTGTTGGTGTACGGGGATACTGGTCACCATGTAGGTGTCATTGTTGGTGTACGGGGATACTTTTCACTGTGTAAGTGTCATTCTTGGTGTACGGGGATACTGCTCATCGTGTAAGTGTCATTGTTGCTGTACGGGGATACTGTTCACCGTGTAAATGTCATTGTTCGTGTACGGGGATACTGTTCATCGTGTCAGTGTCATTGTTGATGTACGGGGATACTGTTAACCGTGTAAGTGTCATTGTTGGTGTTCGGGGATAGTGTTCACCGTGTAAGTGTCACTGTTGATGTACGGGGATATTGTTCACCGTGTAAGTGTCATTGCTGGTGTACGGGGATACTGTTCGTTGTGTAAGTGTCATTATTGGTGTACGGGGATACTGTTCGCTGTGTAAGTGTCATTGTTGGTGTACGGGGATATTGTTCACCGTGTAAGTGTCATTGTTGATGTACGAGGATACTGTTCACTTTGTAAGTGTCATTGTTGGTGTACGGGGAAAATGTTCACCGTGTAAGTGTCATTGTTGGTGTACGGGGATACTGTTCAAGGTGTAAGGGTCATTGTTGGTGTACGGGGATACTGTTCACTGTGTAAGTGTCATTGTTCGTGTACGGGGATACTGTTCATCGTGTAAGTGTCATTGTTGGTGTACGGGGATACTGTTCACTGTGTATATGTCATTGTTGGTGTACAGGGATACTGTTCATTCTATGTCATTACATGCGTACGGGGATACTGTTCACCGTGTAAGTGTCAATGTTGGTGTACGGGGATACTGTTCACTGTGTAAGTATCATTGTTGGTGTACGGGGATACTGTTCATCGTGTCAGTGTCATTGTTGATGTACGGGGATACTGTTAACCGTGTAAGTGTCATTGTAGGTGTACGGGGATAGTGTTCGCCGTGTAAGTGTCACTGTTGATGTACGGGGATATTGTTCACCGTGTAAGTGTCATTGCTGGTGTACGGGGATACTGTTCGCTGTGTAAGTGTCATTATTGGTGTACGGGGATACTGTTCGCTGTGTAAGTGTCATTGTTGGAGTACGGGGATATTGTTCACCGTGTAAGTGTCATTGTTGATGTACGAGGATACTGTTCACTATGTAAGTGTCATTGTTAGTGTACGGGGAAATTGTTCACCGTGTAAGTGTCATTGTTGGTGTACGGGGATACTGTTCAAGGTGTAAGGGTCATTGTTGGTGTACGGGTATACTGTTCACTGTGTATGTGTCATTGTTCGTGTAAGGGGATACTGTTCATCGTGTAAGTGTCATTGTTGGTGTACGGGGATACTGTTCACTGTGTATATGTCATTGTTGTTGTACAGGGATACTGTTAATTCTATATCATTACATGTGTACGGGGATACTGTTCACTGTGTAAGTGTCATTGTTGGTGTACGAGGATACTGTTCACTGTGTAAGTGTCATTGTTGGTGTAAGAGGATACTGTTCACCGTGTAAGTGTCATTGTTGGTGTACGGGGATACTGTTCAAGGTATAAGTGTTATTGTTGGTATATGTCGATTCTGTTCACTGTGTAAGTGTCATTGTTGGTGTACGGGGATACTGTTCACTGTGTAAGTGTCATTGTTGGTGTACGGGGATACTCTTCACCGTGTAAGTGTCATTGTTGGTGTACGGGGATACTGTTCAAGGTGTAAGTGTCATTGTTGATGTACGAGGATACTCTTCACCGTGTAAGTGTCATTGTTGGTATATGTCAATTCTGTTCACTGTGTAAGTGTCATTATTGGTGTACGGGGATACTGTTCACTGTGTAAGTGTCATTATTGGTGAACGGGGATACTGTTCACTGTGTAAGTGTCATTGTTGGTGTACGGGGATACTGTTCACCTTGTAAGTGTCACTGTTGGTGTACGAGGATACCGTTCACTGTGTTAGTGTCATTGTTGGAGTAAGGGGATACTTTTCACCGTGTAAGTGTCATTGTTGGTGTACGGGGATACTGGTCACCGTGTAAATGTTATTGTTGGTGTACGGGGATACTGTTCACCGTGTAAGTGTCATTGTTGGAGTACGGGGATACCGTTCTAGGTGTAAGGTCATTGTTGGTGTACGGGGATACTGTTCACTGTGTAAGTGTCATTGTTGGTGTACGGGGATACTGTTCACTGTGTAAGTGTCATTGTTGGTGTACGGGGATACTGTTCACCGTGTAAGTGCCATAGTTGGTGAACCGGGATACTGTTTACTGTGTAAGTGTCATTGTTCGTGTACGAGGATACTGTTCAAGGTGTAAGTGTCATTGTTGGTGTACAAGGATACTCTTCACCGTGTAAGTGTCATTGTTGGTATATGTCAATTCTGTTCACTGTGTAAGTGTCATTATTGGTGTACGGGGATACTGTTCACTGTGTAAGTGTCATTGTTGGTGTACGGGGATACTGTTCACCGTGTAAGTGGCATTGTTGGTGTACGGGGATACTGTTCAAGGTGTAAGTGTCATTGTTGGTGTACGGGGATACTGTTCACCGTGTAAGTGTCATTGTTGATGTATGTCGTTTCTGTTCACTGTGTAAGTGTCATTGTTGGTGTATGGGGATACTGTTCACCGTGTAAGTGTCATAGCTGGTGTACCGGGATACTGTACACTGTGTAAGTGTCATTGTTCGTGTACGGGGATATTGCTCATCGTGAAAGTGTCATTGTTGGTGTACGGGGATACTGTTCACCGTGTAAGTGTCATTGTTCGTGTACGGGGATACTGTTCATCGTGTCAGTGTCATTTTTGATGTACGGGGATACTGTTCACCGTGTATGTGTCATTGTTGGTGTACGGGGATAGTGTTCGCCGTGTAAGTGTCACTGTTGATGTACGGGGATACTGTTCACCGTGTAAGTGTCATTGTTGGTGTACGGGGATACTGTTCAACGTGTAAGTGTCATTGTTGGTGTGCGGGGATACTGTTCACTGTGTATATGTCATTGTTGGTGTACAGGGATACTGTTCAAGGTGTAAGGGTCATTGTTGGTGTACAGGGATACTGTTCACTGCGTAAGTGTCATTGTTCGTGTACGGGGATACTGTTCATCGTGTAAGTGTCATTGTTGGTGTACGGGGATACTGTTCACTGTGTATATGTCATTGTTGGTGTACAGGGATACTGTTCATTCTATGTCATTACATGTGTACGGGGATACTGTTCACTGTGTAAGTGTCATTGTTGGTGTACGGGGATACAGTTCACCGTGTAAGTGTCACTGTTGGTGTACGGGGATACTGTTCACCGTGCAAGTGTCATTGTTGGTGTACGGGGATACTGTTCGCTGTGTAAGTGTAATTGTTGGTATACGGGGATACTGTTAAACGTGTTAGTGTCATTGTTGGTGTACGGGGATACTGGTCACCATGTAGGTGTCATTGTTGGTGTACGGGGATACTTTTCACTGTGTAAGTGTCATTCTTGGTGTACGGGGATACTGCTCATCGTGTAAGTGTCATTGTTGGTGTACGGGGATACTGTTCACCGTGTAAATGTCATTGTTCGTGTACGGGGATACTGTTCATCGTGTCAGTGTCATTGTTGATGTACGGGGATACTGTTCACCGTGTAAGTGTCATTGTTGGTGTTCGGGGATAGTGTTCACCGTGTAAGTGTCACTGTTGATGTACGGGGATATTGTTCACCGTGTAAGTGTCATTGCTGGTGTACGGGGATACTGTTCGCTGTGTAAGTGTCATTGTTGGTGTACGGGGATACTGTTCACTGTGTAAGTGTCATTGTTGGTGTACGGGGATATTGTTCACCGTGTAAGTGTCATTGTTGATGTACGAGGATACTGTTCACTTTGTAAGTGTCATTGTTGGTGTACGGGGAAAATGTTCACCGTGTAAGTGTCATTGTTGGTGTACGGGGATACTGTTCAAGGTGTAAGGGTCATTGTTGGTGTACGGGATACTGTTCACTGTGTAAGTGTCATTGTTCGTGTACGGGGATACTGTTCATCGTGTAAGTGTCATTGTTGGTGTACGGGGATACTGTTCACTGTGTATATGTCATTGTTGTACAGGGATACTGTTCATTCTATGTCATTACATGCGTACGGGGATACTGTTCACCGTGTAAGTGTCATTGTTGGTGTACGGGGATACTGTTCACTGTGTAAGTATCATTGTTGGTGTACGGGGATACTGTTCATCGTGTCAGTGTCATTGTTGATGTACGGGGATACTGTTAACCGTGTAAGTGTCATTGTAGGTGTACGGGGATAGTGTTCGCCGTGTAAGTGTCACTGTTGATGTACGGGGATATTGTTCATCGTGTAAGTGTCATTGCTGGTGTACGGGGATACTGTTCGCTGTGTAAGTGTCATTATTGGTGTGCGGGGATACTGTTCGCTGTGTAAGTGTCATTGTTGGTGTACGGGGATACTGTTCAAGGTGGAAGTGTCATTGTTGGTGTACGGGGATACTGTTCACTGTGTAAGTATCATTGTTGGTGTACGGGGATACTGTTCATCGTGTCAGTGCCATTGTTGATGTACGGGGATACTGTTCACCGTGTAAGTGTCATTGTAGGTGTACGGGGATAGTGTTCGCCGTGTAAGTGTCACTGTTGATGTACGGGGATATTGTTCACCGTGTAAGTGTCATTGCTGGTGTACGGTGATACTGTTCGCTGTGTAAGTGTCATTATTGGTGTACGGGGATACTGTTCGCTGTGTAGTGTCATTGTTGGTGTACGGGGATATTGTTCACCGTGTAAGTGTCATTGTTGATTTACGAGGATATTGTTCACTGTGTAAGTGTCATTGTTAGTGTACGGGGAAATTGTTCACCGTGTAAGTGTCATTGTTGGTGTACGGGGATACTGTTCAAGGTGTAAGGGTCATTGTTGGTGTACGGGTATACTGTTCACTGTGTAAGTGTCATTGTTCGTGTAAGGGGATACTGTTCATCGTGTAAGTGTCATTGTTGGTGTACGGGGATACTGTTCACTGTGTATATGTCATTGTTGTTGTACAGGGATACGGTTAATTCTATGTCATTACATGTGTACGGGGATACTGTTTACTGTGTAAGTGTCATTGTTGGTGTACGAGGATACTGTTCACTGTGTAAGTGTCATTGTTGGTGTAAGAGGACACTGTTCACCGTGTAAGTGTCATTGTTGGTGTACGGGGATACTGTTCAAGGTATAAGTGTTATTGTTGGTATATGTCGATTCTGTTCACTGTGTAAGTGTCATTGTTGGTGTACGGGGATACTGTTCACTGTGTAAGTGTCATTGTTGGTGTACGGGGATACTCTTCACCGTGTAAGTGTCATTGTTGGTGTACGGGGATACTGTTCATTCTATGTCATTACATGTGTACGGGGATACTGTTCCCTGTGTAAGTGTCACTGTTGGTGTACGGGGATACTGTTCACCGTGCAAGTGTCATTGTTGGTGTACGGGTATACTGTTCGCTGTGTAAGTGTCATTGTTGGTGTACGGGGATACTGTTCGCTGTGTAAGTGTAATTGCTGGTATACGGGGATACTGTTAAACGTGTTAGTGTCATTGTTGGTGTACGGGGATACTGGTCACCATGTAGGTGTCATTGTTGGTGTACGGGGATACTTTTCACTGTGTAAGTGTCATTGTTGGTGTACGGGGATACTGCTCATCGTGTAAATGTTATTGTTGGTGTACGGGGATACTGTTCACCGTGTAAGTGTCATTGTTGGAGTACGGGGATACCGTTCAAGGTGTAAGGTCATTGTTGGTGTACGGGGATACTGTTCACTGTGTAAGTGTCATTGTTGGTGTACGGGGATACTGTTCACTGTGTAAGTGTCATTGTTGGTGTACGGGGATACTGTTCACCGTGTAAGTGCCATAGTTGGTGAACCGGGATACTGTTTACTGTGTAAGTGTCATTGTTCGTGTACGAGGATACTGTTCAAGGTGTAAGTGTCATTGTTGGTGTACAAGGATACTCTTCACCGTGTAAGTGTCATTGTTGGTATATGTCAATTCTGTTCACTGTGTAAGTGTCATTATTGGTGTACTTGGATACTGTTCACTGTGTAAGTGTCATTGTTGGTGTACGGGGATACTGTTCACCGTGTAAGTGTCATTGTTGGTGTACGGGGATACTGTTCAAGGTGTAAGTGTCATTGTTGGTGTACGGGGATACTGTTCACCGTGTAAGTGTCATTGTTGATGTATGTCGTTTCTGTTCACTGTGTAAGTGTCATTGTTGGTGTATGGGGATACTGTTCACCGTGTAAGTGTCATAGCTGGTGTACCGGGATACTGTACACTGTGTAAGTGTCATTGTTCGTGTACGGGGATATTGCTCATCGTGTAAGTGTCATTGTTGGTGTACGGGGATACTGTTCACCGTGTAAGTGTCATTGTTCGTGTACGGGGATACTGTTCATCGTGTCAGTGTCATTTTTGATGTACGGGGATACTGTTCACCGTGTAAGTGTCATTGTTGGTGTACGGGGATAGTGTTCGCCGTGTAAGTGTCACTGTTGATGTACGGGGATACTGTTCACCGTGTAAGTGTCATTGTTGGTGTACGGGGATACTGTTCATCGTGTAAGTGTCATTGTTGGTGTACGGGGATACTGTTCACTGTGTATATGTCATTGTTGGTGTACAGGGATACTGTTAATTCTATGTCGTTACATGTGTACGGGGATACTGTTCACTGTGTAAGTGTCATTGTTGATGTACGAGGATACTGTTCACTGTGTAAGTGTCATTGTTGGTGTAAGAGGATACTGTTCACCGTGTAAGTGTCATTGTTGGTGTACGGGGATACTGTTCAAGGTATAAGTGTTATTGTTGGTATATGTCGATTCTGTTCACTGTGTAAGTGTCATTGTTGGTGTACGGGGATATTGTTCACTGTGTAAGTGTCATTGTTGGTGTACGGGGATACTGTTCACCGTGTAAGTGTCATTGTTGGTGTACGGGGATACTGTTCAAGGTGTAAGTGTCATTGTTGGTGTACGAGGATACTCTTCACCGTGTAAGTGTCATTGTTAGTATATGTCAATTCTGTTCACTGTGTAAGTGTCATTATTGGTGTACGGGGATACTGTTCACTGTGTAAGTGTCATTATTGGTGAACGGGGATACTGTTCACTGTGTAAGTGTCATTGTTGGTGTACGGGGATACTGTTCACCGTGTAAGTGTCACTGTTGGTGTACGAGGATACCGTTCATTGTGTTAGTGTCATTGTTGGAGTAAGGGGATACTTTTCACCGTGTAAGAGTCATTGTTGGTGTACGGGGATACTGGTGAAGGTGTAAATGTCATTGTTGGTGTACGGGGATACTGTTCACCGTGTAAGTGTCATTGTTGGTGTACGGGGATACTGTTCAAGGTGTAAGTGTCATTGTTGGTGTACGGGGATACTGTTCACTGTGTAAGTGTCATTGTTGGTGTACGGGGATACTGTTCACCGTGTAAGTGTCATTGTTGGTGTACGGGGATACTGTTCAAGGTGTGAGTGTCATTGTTGGTGTACGGGGATACTGTTCACCGTGTAAGTGCCATATTTGGTGAACCGGGATGCTGTTTACTGTGTAAGTGTCATTGTTCGTGTACGGGGATACTGTTCATCGTGTAAGTGTCATTGTTCGTGTACTGGGATAATGGTCACCACGTAGGTGTCATTGTTGGTGTACGGGGATAATGGTCACCACGTAGGTGTCATTGTTGGTGTACGGGGATACTTTTCACTGTGTAAGTGTCATTCTTGGTGTACGGGGATACTGTTCACTGTGTAAGTGTCATTGTTGGTGTACGGGGATACTGTTCACCGTGTACGTGTCATTGTTGGTGTACGAGGATACTGTTCACTGTGTAAGTGTCATTGTTGGTGTACGGGGATACTGTTCACCGTGTAAGTGTCATTGTTGGTGTACGGGGATACCGTTCAAGGTGTAAGGTCATTGTTGGTGTACGGGGATACTGTTCACTGTGTAAGTGTCATTGTTCGTGTACGGGGATACTGTTCATCGTGTATGTGTCATTGTTGGTGTGCGGGGATACTGTTCACTGTGTATATGTCATTGTTGGTGTACAGGGATACTGGTCATTCTATGGCATTACATGTGTACGGGGATACTGTTCACTGTGTAAGTGTCATTGTTGGAGCACGGGGTACAGTTCACCGTGTAGGTGAAATTGTTGGTGTACGGGGATACTGTTCACTGTGTAAGTGTCATTGTTCGTGTACGGGGATACTGTTCATCGTGTAAGTGTAATTGTTGGTGTACGGTGATACTGTTCACTGTGTATATGTCATTGTTGGTGTACAGGGATACTGTTCATTCTATGTCATTACATGCGTACGGGGATACTGTTCACTGTGTAAGTGTCATTGTTGGTGTACGGGGATATTGTTCACCGTGTAGGTGTCATTGTTGGTGTACGGGGTTACTGTTCACTGTGTAAGTGTCATTGTTGGTGTACGATGATACTCTTCACTGTGTAAGTGTCACTGTTGGTGTAAGAGGATACTGTTCAAGGTATAAGTGTCATTGTTGGTATATGTCGATTCTGTTCACTGTGTAAGTGTCATTGTTGGTATACAGGGATACTGTTCACTGTGTAAGTGTCATTGTTGGTGTACGGGGATACTGTTCACCGTGTAAGTGTCATTGTTGGTGTACGGGGATACTGTTCAAGGTGTAAGTGTCATTGTTGGTGTACGAGGATGCTCTTCACCGTGTAAGTGTCATTTTTGGTATACGTCAATTCTGTTCACTGTGTAAGTGTCATTATTGGTGTACGGGGATACTGTTCACTGTGTAAGTGTCATTGTTGGTGTACGGGGATACTGTTCACCGTGTAAGTGTCATTGTTCGTGTACGGGGACACTGCTCATCGTGTAAGTGTCATTGTTGGTTTACGGGGATACTGTTCACCGTGTAAGTGTCATTGTTCGTGTACGGGGATACTGTTCATCGTGTCAGTGTCATTGTTGATGTACGGGGATACTGTTCACCGTGGAAGTGTCATTGTTGGTGTACGGGGATAGTGTTCGCCGTGTAAGTGTCACTGTTGATGTAAGGGGATATTGTTCACCGTGTAAGTGTCATTGCTGGTGTACGGGGATATTGTTCGCTGTGTAAGTGTCGTTATTGGTGTACGGGGATACTGTTCGCTGTGTAAGTGTCATTATTGGTGCACGGGGATATTGTTCGCTGTGTAAGTGTCATTTTTGTTGTACGGGGATACTGTTCAACGTGTTAGTGTCATTGTTGGTGTACGGGGATACTGTTCACCATGTAGGTGTCCTTGTTGGTGTACGGGGATACTTTTCACTGTGTAAGTGTCGTTGTTGGTGGACGGGGATACTGTTCACTGTGTATGTGTCATTGTTGGTGTACGAGGATACTGTTCACTTTGTAAGTGTCATTGTTGGAGTACGGGTATAGTGTTCGCCGTGTAAGTGTCATTGTTGGTGTACGGGGATACTCTTCACAGTGTAAGTGTCATTTTTGGTATATGTCAATTCTGTTCAATGGGTAAGTGTCATTGTTGGTGTACGGGGATACTGTTCACCGTGAAAGTGTCATTGTTGGTGTACGAGGATACTGTTCACTGTGTAAGTGTCATTGTTGGTGTAAGAGGATACTGTTCACCGTGTAAGTGTCATTGTTGGTGTACGGGGATACTGTTCAAGGTATAAGTGTCATTGTTGGTATATGTCGATTTTGTTCAATGTGTAAGTGTCATTGTTGGTGTACGGGGATACTGTTCACTGTGTAAGTGTCATTGTTGGTGTACGGGGATACTGTTCACCGTGTATGTGTCATTGTTGGTGTACGGGGATACTGTTCAAGGTGTAAGTGTCATTGTTGGTGTACGAGGATACTCTTCACCGTGTAAGTGTCATTGTTGGTATATGTCGATTTTGTTCAATGTGTAAGTGTCATTATTAGTGTACGGGGATGCTGTTCACTATGTAAGTGTCATTGTTGGTGTACGGGGATACTGTTCACCGTGTAAGTGTCACTGTTGGTGTACGAGGATACCGTTCACTGTGTTAGTGTCATTGTTGGAGTAAGGGGATACTTTTCACCGTGTAAGTGTCATTGTTGGTGTACGGGGATACTGTTCAAGGTGTAACTGTCATTGTTGGTGTACGGGGATACTGTTCACCGTGTAAGTGTCATTGTTGGTGTACGGGGATACTGTTCAAGGTGTAAGTGTCATTGTTGATGTACGGGTATACTGTTCTCTGTGTAAGTGTCATTGTTGGTGTACGGGGATACTGTTCAAGGTGTGAGTGTCATTATTGGTGTACGGGGATACTGTTCACCGTGTAAGTGCCATAGTTGGTGAACCGGGATACTGTTTACTGTGTAAGTTTCATTGTTCGTGTACGGGGATACTGTTCATCGTGTAAGTGTCATTGTTGGTGTACGGGGATACTGCTCACCACGTAGGTGTCATTGTTGGTGTACGGGGATACTTTTCACTGTGTAAGTGTCATTCTTGGTGTACGGGGATACTGTTCACTGTGTGAATGTCATTGTTGGTGTACGGGGATACTGTTCACCGTGTACGCGTCATTGTTGGTGTACGGGGATACTGTTCACCGTGTAAGTGTCATTGTTGGTGTACGGGGATACTGTTCAAGGTGTAAGGGTCATTGTTGGTGTATGGGGATACTGTTCACTGTGTAAGTGTCATTGTTGGTATACGGGGATACTGTTCACCGTGTAAGTGTCATTGTTGGTGTACGGGGATACTGTTCATCGTGCAAGTGTCATTGTTGGTGTACGGGGATACTGTTCACTGTATATATGTCATTGTTGGTGTACAGGGATACTGTTCATTCTATGTCATTACATGTGTACGGGGATACTGTTCACTGTGTAAGTGTCATTGTTGGTGTACGGGGATACAGTTCACCGTGTAAGTGTCACTATTGGTGTACGGGGATACTGTTCCCCGTGTAAGTGTCATTGTTGGTGTACGGGTATACTGTTCGCTGTGTAAGTGTCATTGTTGGTGTACGGGGATACTGTTCACTGTGTAAGTGTCATTGTTGGTGTACGGGGATACAGTTCACCGTGTAAGTGTCACTGTTGGTGTACGGGGATACTGTTCACCGTGCAAGTGTCATTGTTGGTGTACGGGTATACTGTTCGCTGTGTAAGTGTCATTGTTGGTGTACGGGGATACTGTTCGCTGTGTAAGTGTAATTGTTGGTATACGGGGATACTGTTAAACGTGTTAGTGTCATTGTTGGTGTACGGGGATACTGGTCACCATGTAGGTGTCATTGTTGGTGTACGGGGATACTTTTCACTGTGTAAGTGTCATTCTTGGTGTACGGGGATACTGCTCATCGTGTAAGTGTCATTGTTGGTGTACGGGGGTACTGTTCACCGTGTTAATGTCATTGTTCGTGTACGGGGATACTGTTCATCGTGTCAGTGTCATTGTTGATGTACGGGGATACTGTTCACCGTGTAAGTGTCATTGGTGGTGTTCGGGGATAGTGTTCACCGTGTAAGTGTAACTGTTGTTGTACGGGGATATTGTTCACCGTGTAAGTGTCATTGCTGGTGTACGGGGATACTGTTCGCTGTGTAAGTGTCATTGTTGGTGTACGGGGATACTGTTCACTGTGTAAGTGTCATTGTTGGTGTAAGGGGATACTGTTCACCGTGTAAGTATCATTGTTGGCGTACGAGGATACTGTTCACTGTGTAAATGTCATTGTTGGTGTACGGGGAAACTGTTCACCGTGTAAGTGTCATTGTTGGTGTACGGGGACACTGTTCAAGGTGTAAGGGTCATTGTTGGTGTACAGGGATACTGTTCACTGTGTAAGTGTCATTGTTCGTGTACGGGGATACTGTTCATCGTGTAAGTGTCATTGTTGGTGTACGGGGATACTGTTCACTGTGTATATGTCATTGTTGGTGTACAGGGATACTGTTCATTCTATGTCATTACATGTGTACGGGGATACTGTTCACTGTGTAAGTGTCATTGTTGGTGTACGGGGATACAGTTCCCCGTGTAAGTGTCACTGTTGGTGTACGGGGATACTGTTGACCGTGCAAATGTCATTGTTGGTGTACGGGTATACTGTTCGCTGTGTAAGTGTCATTGTTGGTGTACGGGGATACTGTTCGCTGTGTAAGTGTAATTGTTGGTATACGGGGATACTGTTAAACGTGTTAGTGTCATTGTTGGTGTACGGGGATACTGGTCACCATGTAGGTGTCATTGTTGGTGTACGGGGATACTTTTCACTGTGTAAGTGTCATTCTTGGTGTACGGGGATACTGCTCATCGTGTAAGTGTCATTGTTGGTGTACGGGGATACTGTTCACCGTGTAAATGTCATTGTTCGTGTACGGGGATACTGTTCATCGTGTCAGTGTCATTGTTAATGTACGGGGATACTGTTAACCGTGTAAGTGTCATTGTTGGTGTTCGGGGATAGTGTTCACCGTGTAAGGGTCATTGTTGGTGTACGGGGATACTGTTCGCTGTGTAAGTGTCATTATTGGTGTACGGGGATACTGTTCGCTGTGTAAGTGTCATTGTTGGTGTACTGGGAAAATGTTCACCGTGTAAGTGTCATTGTTGGTGTACGGGGATACTGTTCAAAGTGTAAGGGTCATTGTTGGTGTACGGGGATACTGTTCACTGTGTAAGTGTCATTGTTCGTGTACGGGGATACTGTTCATCGTGTAAGTGTCATTGTTGGTGTACGGGGATACTGTTCACTGTGTATATGTCATTGTTGGTGTGCAGGGATACTGTTCATTCTATGTCATTACATGCGTACGGGGATACTGTTCACTGTGTAAGTGTCATTGTTGGTGTACGGGGATACTGTTCACTGTGTATATGTCATTGTTGGTGTACAGGGATACTGTTCGCTGTGTAAGTGTCATAGTTGGTGTACGGGGATACTGTTCGCTGTGTAAGTGTAATTGTTGGTATACGGGGATATTGTTCGCTGTGTAAGTGTAATTGTTGGTATACGGGGATACTGTTAAACGTGTTAGTGTCATTGTTGGTGTACGGGGATACTGGTCACCATGTAGGTGTCATTGTTGGTGTACGGGGATACTTTTCACTGTGTAAGTGTCATTGTTGGTGTACGGGGATACTGTTCACCGTGTAAATGTCATTGTTCGTGTACGGGGATACTGTTCATCGTGTCAGTGTCATTGTTGATGTACGGGGATAGTGTTCACCGTGTAAGTGTCACTGTTGATGTACGGGGATATTGTTCACCGTGTAAGTGTCATTGCTGGTGTACGGGGATACTGTTCGCTGTGTAAGTGTCATTATTGGTGTACGGGGATACTGTTCGCTGTGTAAGTGTCATTGTTGGTGTACGGGGATATTGTTCACCGTGTAAGTGTCATTGTTGATGTACGAGGATACTGTTCACTTTGTAAGTGTCATTGTTGGTGTACGGGGAAAATGTTCACCGTGTAAGTGTCATTGTTGGTGTACGGGGATACTGTTCAAGGTGTAAGGGTCATTGTTGGTGTACGGGGATACTGTTCACTGTGTAAGTGTCATTGTTCGTGTACGGGGATACTGTTCATCGTGTAAGTGTCATTGGTGGTGTACGGGGATACTGTTCACTGTGTATATGTCATTGTTGGTGTACAGGGATACTGTTCATTCTATGTCATTACATGCGTACGGGGATACTGTTCACTGTGTAAATGTCATTGTTGGTGTACGGGGATACTGTTCACCGTGTAGGTGTCATTGTTGGTGTACGGGGTTACTGTTCACTGTGTAAGTGTCATTGTTGGTGTACGATGATACTGTTCACTGTGTAAGTGTCATTGTTGGTTTAAGAGGATACTGTTCAAGGTATAAGTGTCATTGTTGGTATATGTCGATTCTGTTCACTGTGTAAGTGTCATTGTTGGTATACGGGGATACTGTTCACTGTGTAAGTGTCATTGTTGGTGTACGGGGATACTGTTCACCGTGTAAGTGTCATTGTTGGTGTACGGGGATACTGTTCAAGGTGTAAGTGTCATTGTTGGTGTACGAGGATACTCTTCACCGTGTAAGTGTCATTGTTGGTATACGTCAATTCTGTTCACTGTGTAAGTGTCATTATTGGTGTACGGGGATACTGTTCACTGTGTAAGTGTCATTGTTCGTGTACGGGGATACTGCTCATCGTGTAAGTGTCATTGTTGGTGTACGGGGATACTGTTCATCGTGTCAGTGTCATTGTTGATGTACGGGGATACTGTTCACCGTGGAAGTGTCACTGTTGGTGTACGGGGAGAGTGTTCGCAGTGTAAGTGTCACTGTTGATGTAAGGGGATATTGTTCACCGTGAAAGTGTCATTGTTGGTGTACGGGGATACTGTTCGCTGTGTAAGTGTAATTGTTGGTATACGGGGATACTGTTAAACGTGTTAGTGTCATTGTTGGTGTTCGGGGATACTGGTCACCATGTAGGTGTCATTGTTGGTGTACGGGGATACTTTTCACTGTGTAAGTGTCATTCTTGGTGTACGGGGATACTGCTCATCGTGTAAGTGTCATTGTTGGTGTACGGGGGTACTGTTCACCGTGTAAATGTCATTGTTCGTGTACGGGGATACTGTTCATCGTGTCAGTGTCATTGTTGATGTACGGGGAAACTGTTCACCGTGTAAGTGTCATTGTTGGTGTTCGGGGAGAGTGTTCACCGTGTAAGTGTCACTGTTGTTGTACGGGGATATTGTTCACCGTGTAAGTGTCATTGCTGGTGTACGGGGATACTGTTCGCTGTGTAAGTGTCATTGTTGGTGTACGGGGATACTGTTCACTGTGTAAGTGTCATTGTTGGTGTACGGGGATACTGTTCACCGTGTAAGTATCATTGTTGGTGTACGAGGATACTGTTCACTGTGTAAATGTCATTGTTGGTGTACGGGGAAACTGTTCACCGTGTAAGTGTCATTGTTGGTGTACGGGGATACTGTTCAAGGTGTAAGGGTCATTGTTGGTGTACAGGGATACTGTTCACTGTGTAAGTGTCATTGTTCGTGTACGGGGATACTGTTCATCGTGTAAGTGTCATTGTTGGTGTACGGGGATACTGTTCACTGTGTATATGTCATTGTTGGTGTACAGGGATACTGTTCATTCTATGTCATTACATGTGTACGGGGATACTGTTCACTGTGTAAGTGTCATTGTTGGTGTACGGGGATACAGTTCACCGTGTAAGTGTCACTGTTGGTGTACAGGGATACTGTTCACCGTGCAAGTGTCATTGTTGGTGTACGGGTATACTCTTCGCTGTGTAAGTGTAATTGTTGGTATACGGGGATACTGTTCGCTGTGTAAGTGTAATTGTTGGTATACGGGGATACTGTTAAACGTGTTAGTGTCATTGTTGGTGTACGGGGATACTGGTCACCATGTAGGTGTAATTGTTGGTGTACGGGGATACTTTTCACTGTGTAAGTGTCATTCTTGGTGTACGGGGATACTGCTCATCGTGTAAGTGTCATTGTTGGTGTACGGGGATACTGTTCACCGTGTAAATGTCATTGTTCGTGTACGGGGATACTGTTCATCGTGTCAGTGTCATTGTTGATGTACGGGGATACTGTTCACCGTGTAAGTGTCATTGTTGGTGTTCGGGGATAGTGTTCACCGTGTAAGTGTCACTGTTGATGTACGGGGATATTGTTCACCGTGTAAGTGTCATTGCTGGTGTACGGGGATACTGTTCGCTGTGTAAGTGTCATTATTGGTGTACGGGGATTCTGTTCGCTGTGTAAGTGTCATTGTTGGTGTACGGGGATATTGTTCACCGTGTAAGTGTCATTGTTGATGTACGAGGATACTGTTCACTTTGTAAGTGTCATTGTTGGTGTACGGGGAAAATGTTCACCGTGTAAGTGTCATTGTTCGTGTACGGGGATACTGTTCATCGTGTAAGTGTCATTGTTGGTGTACGGGGATACTGTTCACTGTGTATATGTCATTGTTGGTGTACAGGGATACTGTTCATTCTATGTCATTACATGCGTACGGGGATACTGTTCACTGTGTAAGTGTCATTGTTGGTGTACGGGGATACTGTTCACTGTGTATATGTCATTGTTGGTGTACGGGGATACTGTTCGCTGTGTAAGTGTCAGCTGTTGGTGTAAGTGTCATTGTTGGTGTACGGGGATACTGTTCGCTGTGTAAGTGTAATTGTTGGTATACGGGGATACTGTTCGCTGTGTAAGTGTAATTGTTGGTATACGGGGATACTGTTAAACGTGTTAGTGTCATTGTTGTTGTACCGGGATACTGGTCACCATGTAGGTGTCATTGTTGGTGTACGGGGATACTTTTCACTGTGTAAGTGTCATTCTTGGTGTACGGGGATACTGCTCATCGTGTAAGTGTCATTGTTGGTGTACGGGGTACTGTTCACCGTGTAAATGTCATTGTTCGTGTACGGGGATACTGTTCATCGTGTCAGTGTCATTGTTGATGTACGGGGATACTGTTCACCGTGTAAGTGTCATTGTTGGTGTTCGGGGATAGTGTTCACCGTGTAAGTGTCACTGTTGATGTACGGGGATATTGTTCACCGTGTAAGTGTCATTGCTGGTGTACGGGGATACTGTTCGCTGTGTAAATGTCATTATTGGTGTACGGGGATACTGTTCGCTGTGTAAGTGTCATTGTTGGTGTACGGGGATATTGTTCACCGTGTAAGTGTCATTGTTGATGTACGAGGATACTGTTCACTTTGTAAGTGTCATTGTTGGTGTACGGGGAAAATGTTCACCGTGTAAGTGTCATTGTTGGTGTACGGGGATACTGTTCAAGGTGTAAGGGTCATTGTTGGTGTACGGGGATACTGTTCACTGTGTAAGTGTCTTTGTTCGTGTACGGGGATACTGTTCATCGTGTAAGTGTCATTGTTGGTGTACGGGGATACTGTTCACTGTGTATATGTCATTGTTGGTGTACAGGGATACTGTTCATTCTATGTCATTACATGCGTACGGGGATACTGTTCACTGTGTAAATGTCATTGTTGGTGTACGGGGATACTGTTCACCGTGTAGGTGTCATTGTTGGTGTACGGGGTTACTGTTCACTGTGTAAGTGTCATTGTTGGTGTACGATGATACTGTTCACTGTGTAAGTGTCATTGTTGGTTTAAGAGGATACTGTTCAAGGTATAAGTGTCATTGTTGGTATATGTCGATTCTGTTCACTGTGTAAGTGTCATTGTTGGTATACGGGGATACTGTTCACTGTGTAAGTGTCATTGTTGGTGTACGGGGATACTGTTCACCGTGTAAGTGTCATTGTTGGTGTACGGGGATACTGTTCAAGGTGTAAGTGTCATTGTTTGTGTACGAGGATACTCTTCACCGTGTAAGTGTCATTGTTGGTATACGTCAATTCTGTTCACTGTGTAAGTGTCATTATTGGTGTACGGGGATACTGTTCACTGTGTAAGTGTCATTGTTCGTGTACGGGGATACTGCTCATCGTGTAAGTGTCATTGTTGGTGTACGGGGATACTGTTCATCGTGTCAGTGTCATTGTTGATGTACGGGGATACTGTTCACCGTGGAAGTGTCACTGTTGGTGTACGGGGATAGTGTTCGCCGTGTAAGTGTCACTGTTGATGTAAGGGGATATTGTTCACCGTGAAAGTGTCATTGTTGGTGTACGGGGATACTGTTCGCTGTGTAAGTGTAATTGTTGGTATACGGGGATACTGTTAAACGTGTTAGTGTCATTGTTGGTGTACGGGGATACTGGTCACCATGTAGGTGTCATTGTTGGTGTACGGGGATACTTTTCACTGTGTAAGTGTCATTGTTGGTGTACGGGGGTACTGTTCACCGTGTAAATGTCATTGTTCGTGTACGGGGATACTGTTCATCGTGTCAGTGTCATTGTTGATGTACGGGGATACTGTTCACCGTGTAAGTGTCATTGTTGGTGTTCGGGGATAGTGTTCACCGTGTAAGTGTCACTGTTGTTGTACGGGGATATTGTTCACCGTGTAAGTGTCATTGCTGGTGTACGGGGATACTGTTCGCTGTGTAAGTATCATTGTTGGTGTACGGGGATACTGTTCACTGTGTAAGTGTCATTGTTGGTGTACGGGGATACTGTTCACCGTGTAAGTATCATTGTTGGTGTACGAGGATACTGTTCACTGTGTAAATGTCATTGTTGGTGTACGGGGAAACTGTTCACCGTGTAAGTGTCATTGTTGGTGTACGGGGATACTGTTCAAGGTGTAAGGGTCATTGTTGGTGTACAGGGATAGTGTTCACTGTGTAAGTGTCATTGTTCGTGTACGGGGATACTGTTCATCGTGTAAGTGTCATTGTTGGTGTACGGGGATACTGTTCACTGTGTATATGTCATTGTTGTTGTACAGGAATACTGTTAATTCTATGTCATTACATGTGTACGGGGATACTGTTCACTGTGTAAGTGTCATTGTTGGTGTACGAGGATACTGTTCACTGTGTAAGTGTCATTGTTGGTGTAAGAGGATACTGTTCACCGTGTAAGTGTCATTGTTGGTGTACGGGGATACTGTTCAAGGTATAAGTGTTATTGTTGGTATATGTCGATTCTGTTCACTGTGTAAGTGTCATTGTTGGTGTACGGGGATACTGTTCACCGTGTAAGTGTCATTGTTGGTGTACGGGGATACTGTTCAAGGTGTAAGTGTCATTGTTGATGTACGAGGATACTCTTCACCGTGTAAGTGTCATTGTTGGTATATGTCAATTCTGTTCACTGTGTAAGTGTCATTATTGTGTACGGGGATACTGTTCACTATGTAAGTGTCATTGTTGGTGTACGGGGATACTGTTCACCGTTGTAAGTGTCACTGTTGGTGTACGAGGATACCGTTCACTGTGTTAGTGTCATTGTTGGAGTAAGGGGATACTTTTCACCGTGTAAGTGTCATTGTTGGTGTACGGGGATACTGGTCAAGGTGTAAGTGTCATTGTTTGTGTACGGGGATACTGTTCACCGTGTAAGTGTTATTGTTGGTGTACGGGGATACTGTTCAAGGTGTAAATGTCATTGTTGGTGTACGGGGACACTGTTCACTGTGTAAGTGTCATTGTTGGTGTACGGGGATACTGTTCACCGTGTAAGTGCCATAGTTGGTGAACCGGGATACTGTTTACTGTGTAAGTGTCATTGTTCGTGTACGAGGATACTGTTCAAGGTGTAAGTGTCATTGTTGGTGTACAAGGATACTCTTCACCGTGTAAGTGTCATTGTTGGTATATGTCAATTCTGTTCACTGTGTAAGTGTCATTATTGGTGTACGGGGATACTGTTCACTGTGTAAGTGTCATTGTTGGTGTACGGGGATACTGTTCACCGTGTAAGTGTCATTGTTGGTGTACGGGGATACTGTTCAAGGTGTAAGTGTCATTGTTGGTGTACGGGGATACTGTTCACCGTGTAAGTGTCATTGTTGGTGTATGTCGTTTCTGTTCACTGTGTAAGTGTCATTGTTGGTGTATGGGGATACTGTTCACCGTGTAAGTGTCATAGCTGGTGTACCGGGATACTGTACACTGTGTAAGTGTCATTGTTCGTGTACGGGGATACTGCTCATCGTGTAAGTGTCATTGTTGGTGTACGGGGATACTGTTCACCGTGTAAGTGTCATTGTTCGTGTACGGGGATACTGTTCATCGTGTCAGTGTCATTTTTGATGTACGGGGATACTGTTCACCGTGTAAGTGTCATTGTTGGGGTACGGGGATAGTGTTCGCCGTGTAAGTGTCACTGTTGATGTACGGGGATACTGTTCACCGTGTAAGTGTCATTGTTGGTGTACGGGGATACTGTTCATCGTGTAAGTGTCATTGTTGGTGTACGGGGATACTGTTCACTGTGTATATGTCATTGTTGGTGTACAGGGATACTGTTAATTCTATGTCGTTACATGTGTACGGGGATACTGTTCACTGTGTAAGTGTCATTGTTGATGTACGAGGATACTGTTCACTGTGTCAGTGTCATTGTTGGTGTAAGAGGATACTGTTCACCGTGTAAGTGTCATTGTTGGTGTACGGGGATACTGTTCAAGGTATAAGTGTTATTGTTGGTATATGTCGATTCTGTTCACTGTGTAAGTGTCATTGTTGGTGTACGGGGATATTGTTCACTGTGTAAGTGTCATTGTTGGTGTACGGGGATACTGTTCACCGTGTAAGTGTCATTGTTGGTGTATGGGGATACTGTTCAAGGTGTAAGTGTCATTGTTGGTGTACGAGGATACTCTTCACCGTGTATGTGTCATTGTTGGTATATGTCAATTCTGTTCACTGTGTAAGTGTCATTATTGGTGTACGGGGATACTGTTCACTGTGTAAGTGTCATTATTGGTGAACGGGGATACTGTTCACTGTGTAAGTGTCATTGTTGGTGTACGGGGATACTGTTCACCGTGTAAGTGTCACTGTTGGTGTACGAGGATACCGTTCACTGTGTTAGAGTAATTGTTGGAGTAAGGGGATACTTTTCACCGTGTAAGTGTCATTGTTGGTGTACGGGGATACTGGTGAAGGTGTAAGTGTCATTGTTGGTGTACGGGGATACTGTTCACCGTGTAAGTGTCATTGTTGGTGTACGGGGATACTGTTCAAGGTGTAAGTGTCATTGTTGGTGTACGGGGATACTGTTCACTGTGTAAGTGTCATTGTTGGTGTAAGGGGATACTGTTCACCGTGTAAGTGTCATTGTTGGTGTACGGGGATACTGTTCAAGGTGTGAGTGTCATTGTTGGTGTACGGGGATACTGTTCACCGTGTAAGTGCCATAGTTGGTGAACCGGGATGCTGTTTACTGTGTAAGTGTCGTTGTTCGTGTACGGGGATACTGTTCATCGTGTAAGTGTCATTGTTCGTGTACTGGGATAATGGTCACCACGTAGGTGTCATTGTTGGTGTACGGGGATAATGGTCACCACGTAGGTGTCATTGTTGGTTTACGGGGATACTTTTCACTGTGTAAGTGTCATTCTTGGTGTACGGGGATACTGTTCACTGTGTAAGTGTCATTGTTGGTGTACGGGGATATTGTTCACCGTGTAGGTGTCATTGTTGGTGTACGGGGTTACTGTTCACTGTGTAAGTGTCATTGTTGGTGTACGATGATACTGTTCACTGTGTAAGTGTCACTGTTGGTATACAGGGATACTGTTCACTGTGTAAGTGTCATTGTTGGTGTACGGGGATACTGTTCACCGTGTAAGTGTCATTGTTCGTGTACGGGGATACTGTTCATCGTGTCAGTGTCATTGTTGATGTACGGGGATACTGTTCACCGTGGAAGTGTCATTGTTGGCGTACGAGGATAGTGTTCGCCGTGTAAGTGTCACTGTTGATGTAAGGGGATATTGTTCACCGTGTAAGTGTCATTGCTGGTGTACGGGGATACTGTTCGCTGTGTAAGTGTCATTATTGGTGTACGGGGATACTGTTCGCTGTGTAAGTGTCATTATTGGTGCACGGGGATATTGTTCGCTGTGTAAGTGTCATTTTTGTTGTACGGGGATACTGTTCAACGTGTTAGTGTCATTGTTGGTGTACGGGGATACTGTTCACCATGTAGGTGTCCTTGTTGGTGTACGGGGATACTTTTCACTGTGTAAGTGTCGTTGTTGGTGGACGGGGATACTGTTCACTGTGTATGTGTCATTGTTGGTGTACGAGGATACTGTTCACTTTGTAAGTGTCATTGTTGGAGTACGAGTATAGTGTTCGCCGTGTAAGTGTCATTGTTTGTGTACGGGGATACTCTTCACAGTGTAAGTGTCATTTTTGGTATATGTCAATTCTGTTCACTGTGTAAGTGTCATTGTTGGTGTACGGGGATACTGTTCACCGTGTAAGTGTCATTGCTGGTGTACGAGGATACTGTTCACTGTGTAAGTGTCATTGTTGGTGTAAGAGGATACTGTTCACCGTGTAAGTGTCATTGTTGGTGTACGGGGATACTGTTCAAGGTATAAGTGTCATTGTTGGTATATGTCGATTTTGTTCACTGTGTAAGTGTCATTGTTGGTGTACGGGGATACCGTTCACTGTGTAAGTGTCATTGTTGGTTTACGGGGATACTGTTCACCGTGTATGTGTCATTGTTGGTGTACGGGGATACTGTTCAAGGTGTAAGTGTCATTGTTGGTGTACGAGGATACTCTTCACCGTGTAAGTGTCATTGTTGGTATATGTCAATTCTGTTCGCTGTGTAAGTGTCATTATTAGTGTACGGGGATACTGTTCACTATGTAAGTGTCATTGTTGGTGTACGGGGATACTGTTCACCGTGTAAGTGTCACTGTTGGTGTACGAGGATACCGTTCACTGTGTTTGTGTCATTGTTGGAGTAAGGGGATACTTTTCACCGTGTAAGTGTCATTGTTGGTGTACGGGGATACTGTTCAAGGTGTAACTGTCATTGTTGGTGTACGGGCATACTGTTCACCGTGTAAGTGTCATTGTTGGTGTACGGGGATACTGTTCAAGGTGTAAGTGTCATTGTTGGTGTACGGGTATACTGTTCTCTGTGTAAGTGTCATTGTTGGTGTACGGGGATACTGTTCAAGGTGTGAGTGTCATTATTGGTGTACGGGGATACTGTTCACCGTGTAAGTTCCATAGTTGGTGAACCGGGATACTGTTTACTGTGTAAGTTTCATTGTTCGTGTACGGGGATACTGTTCATCGTGTAAGTGTCATTGTTGGTGTACGGGGATACTGGTCACCACGTAGGTGTCATTGTTGGTGTGCGGGGATACTTTTCACTGTGTAAGTGTCATTCTTGGTGTACAGGGATACTGTTCACTGTGTGAGTGTCATTGTTGGTGTACGGGGATACTGTTCACCGTGTACGTGTCATTGTTGGTGTACGGGGATACTGTTCACCGTGTAAGTGTCATTGTTGGTGTACGGGGATACTGTTCAAGGTGTAAGGGTCATTGTTGGTGTATGGGGATACTGTTCACTGTGTAAGTGTCATTGTTCGTGTACGGGGATACTGTTCATCGTGCAAGTGTCATTGTTGGTGTACGGGGATACTGTTCACTGTGTATATGTCATTGTTGGTGCACAGGGATACTGTTCATTCTATGTTATTACATGTGTACGGGGATACTGTTCACTGTGTAAGTGTCATTGTTGGTGTACGGGGATACAGTTCACCGTGGAAGTGTCACTGTTGGTGTACGGGGATACTGTTCACCGTGCAAGTGTCATTGTTGGTGTACGGGTATACTGTTCGCTGTGTAAGTGTCATTGTTGGTGTACGGGGATACTGTTCACTGTGTAAGTGTCATTGTTGGTGTACGGGGATACAGTTCACCGTGTAAGTGTCACTGTTGGTGTACAGGGATACTGTTCACCGTGCAAGTGTCATTGTTGGTGTACGGGTATACTGTTCGCTGTGTAAGTGTCATTGTTGGTGTACGGGGATACTGTTCACTGTGTAAGTGTCATTGTTGGTGTACGGGGATACTGTTCACCGTGTAAGTATCATTGTTGGTGTACGAGGATACTGTTCACTGTGTAAATGTCATTGTTGGTGTACGGGGATACTGTTCACCGTGTAAGTGTCATTGTTGGTGTACGGGGATACTGTTCAAGGTGTAAGTGTCATTGTTGGTGTACGAGGATACTCTTCACCGTGTAAGTGTCATTGTTGGTATACGTCAATTCTGTTTACTGTGTAAGTGTCATTATTGGTGTACGGGGATACTGTT